>JAKJMR010018379.1:311991-338830 GCA_024449315.1 Daboia siamensis | reverse complement strand
TGTGTGTGTGTGTGTGTGTGTGTGTGTGTGTGTGTGTGTGTGTGTGTAAACAAGGTTACAAACAAATTTAAGTGAATGAGATTTCAATGAGATTTGGACTGTGATATAATAAGTTTTCCAGTTATTGGAATTGTTGCAAAACCTCCCCATCTATTTCTAAAGAAATAGTAACCAGCAGGATAACAAATGCTTTGATGTCAATTGCAGCAGTTCTTTTTTTTTTTTTAAATGTTATACTTAATTTTGGATGGAGAGTCAAATAATCTTAGCTCTCCAATACTGATCGCCTGAACTGCATTTAATGCTAACAGACTTTATCGTGGTTTGTTTGTTTGTTCCCTATCATTTTATCTTCAGCAATTTAAGCTTTCTAAAGAATAGACCATGCATAATTTTTAATCGTGCTACATAAATATTACTGCATTGAGCTCTCCTTTGAAATAATGCAATGTATTATGGTTTGTAAGATTTATTTATTTATTTATTTTTTATTTTAATTCCATTTATATCCCGCCCTTCTCCGAAGACTCAGGGCGGCTTACAAGCTTAGCAGTAGCCTTCATTCTATGTATATGCCTGCTTGTTAGGGCTTTCACACACACCCCCAAGCAGCATTATTACAAAGTCAGCTTATTGCCTCCAACAATCTGGGTCCTCATTTTACCTACCTCAGAAGGATGGAAGGTTGAGTCAACCTTGAGCCTGGTGGGACTCGAACCTGCACTAATTGCAGGCAGCTGGTGTTACTTAAGGAGGCATTAGCCCACTGCTCCACCAAGGCTCTTCCAAAAAAAAAGTGGGGGGGAGGGGGGAGAAAAAGAAACCATCACAGTGAGAACTGCAGCTAAAAAAATGCTTCAAATACAGCGCTGGAATGAAGAGGTATAAGAAATCCATTGCCAACTCAAACGGGTGGTGTTGGTAGGGGTGGATTCAACAGTACAAAATGGCAAGCACAGAAGGCACCTGGCCATCGCAGTTAGTTCTTCTGAAACTGCACCACCACCACCACCACCATTTCTCAATCAAGCCAAAACTATATAAAAATGTTTGAGTGACAGTTCAAGCAGCATTCATAAGCAAGCTGCCTCATTCAAAGTCAATAAAGAGACTTAAAAGTCCGTGCCCAAAAAAAAAAGGTTATCGAAATGTGACTGACATCTCCAAAGAAGGATTTCAAACTGGATAGCGTGACCCTATGCTGGAGTGGCGCGAGGTTAATCAAAGTTATTGTATTTGGAACCTCTACGACTTCCTTCAGATTGAATTTTCGAATCGCTGTCACTCAATTACTCTCTTCTTCTCCGTTCCAGTGTTTCTTGCCACCCTTGTGTTGTTTATTGTCAACTTGTCCCTGTGGCTAAAATTTGGAGGAAAACAATGCAGATCAGGGTGTTGTGTCTATCAAATCTAGTGTATCTGAGGGAAAAACCTTACTCGGCCCTGATATTCTGAGTTTAAACATCTCTAGTAAGTTTCTCTGGCAACCAAACATTTTTACGATGGCATACAATGTCACGTAAAACTGTGTAGACACTAAAATTGGGGTTGTGCCAACAAGGGCAATTGTAGCCTTCTCAAATCAGATGCTCCATTATCTAGCATGAAAACTGTTTACAAAATATTTACTTCTCAGCTTTCCTATCAGGGTGTGACAAGTTTTCCATTTGGTGGAAGATGATCACATCTGATGTTGGGTCAGTTGGGGGGACGAGTTGTGGGTTTAGTGGATGGAGAACTTTATTGTTTGAAAGTAAATAAAATATGAGGAGGAAGAGGAGGAGGAAGAACAGTAAAAAGTAAGAGAATTGAGCATGAGACATGTCAAGATGTATGATTTTGGGAAGGTAAACTATCAAAGGAGAACATGGCAATCACAATCATAACAGATTTCCACCAGCAGGCAAAGTATCTATCTATCTATCTATCTATCTATCTATCTATCTATCTATCTATCTATCATCTATCTATCTATCTATCTATCTATCTATCTATCTATCTATCTATCTATCTATCTATCTATCTATCTTCTGAATTGCCCATTTCTCTCAGAGAGAGAGAGAGAGAGAGAGAGAGAGAGAGAGAGACTCTGGGCAGAGTACTGAAGAAGGAATTGCAAAAATGCAAGCTTGTATCTCCCATTCTTAAATATTTGACAAATGGGAAAAAAGTAGAAGCAAATAAAGTTCAATGGAAAATATCTCTGGATAGCCAGATATTTAATTTGAAATCGTATGATAAGTCTGACTGAATCAAAGGATTTTTTTTTATAGCATCGCAAATAGCATTATACTGAAGGCCTCTGCTACCACCACTACTTGAATTGAATAAAAGTTGGTCATTCCTGAATCCCTGTGGAGATTCTCAATCGTCAAGGTCCCAGATGTCCCAAAGGTGTTTTTTTAAAACAACAACAACAACAACAACACACAACTGGACTTTGTTTTTCCCCTGAAGATGTTTCACTTCTCATCCAAGAAGCTTCTTCACTTCTGAGTCAGAACTGTAAAAGCTTCTTGGATGAGAAGTGAAATGTGTTCAAAGAAAAACAAAATCCAGCTTCTCTTTTGAAAAAAAAAAAAAAAAACCACCTTTCAGATGATTGGTCGTTTCTGCAGACAATGGAGTTGTTTGTGAGCATATTTCTAAAGACTATTTCATGCAGATTGGTGCAGTAAATCCAAATAATGTTGAGTCAGGAGTTAATGGTATGCATTTCTTTTAAAGAAGTTGTCTAATATGGCTGGCACCAAGACTAAAGAAGTCAAGCTAAGTTTCTAAGAAATAGTATAGGGACCTATCATGTTATGGAACTAATCACTGGAGTGATTTGCCATTAGTTTATGAAAAGTGATGGATAAGTATTGCTGATTTGCAAAATCAGCATTGAGTAATGTACCTCTGTTTTGCATTATGTGTAGAGATCTCTAGTTCGTAACACATACTAAGAGTTGGTATACCACATTATTTGGCAATAGGATTTTCGTATCCATTATGAAAATGAAAAACGGTTGGTGGAAAAAGGCATCAAGTTTTCTTTTGCTGTTTCCTCGAATTATTGATTATTTCTGTGCTTGGAAAGCTACTAGATAATTCAGAGCCTTGGCTCTTAATTAAATTGTATTCAATTAAAGACTTAATAACTACCCCCCAAAGACCAAACCAGTCCAGAAATACCTCAGTAACCTTTCAATGTGCCTATTTTATTGCCTGAAAAATACTTCTAGCAAGACATAATTTATGCAAAATGTGTCTAACAAGTTATTCTCCCTGGACTGGAACTAATCAGTGTTTTACATAGAAAATCACCATAATATTATCAACAACTCTAGAATAGTACAAAAAAACCTCCAAAAACCCTACACTGATAAGCAAAGTTGCCTGTAAACTGTAAGCTATGTTTATAAGCTATCCTTCATAAGGAAAGTATAGTTTCTTCAAAATGTTGATTATATCCTGTCGTATAGTTACATCCCAGGCTGCCTACACAATGCAATCCTAGGGCCTGGAGGCCAAAAGTTCTGACAATAACACAAAGTTGCTGTGTGTTTCTACCTCTCTTAGTACTAACAGCTTTCCTTCTTAGTTCTAAATGGAGTAGCACCAGACTCACTCGTCCTCCTGAAAGATCAGATGGTACCATAGAGCCCCGTTTGCCCAGACGGGGTGCCAGATGCACAATTTCCTGAACTGTGACTAGTATCTGTCATTTATGCCTTGAAGGGCCTTCTTGCTAGGCTCTCTACATGAGGTTGTTCTGTAAGCTCCAGCTGGTAGTAGTAAAGGCAGTTATAAGTGCACCGCTGCATGCCCATGTAACACCTATATTGTGTGGGTTTCACTGGTAATCATTAGACTTCCAACGCGCTCAAAGCACTTCATGGTGTGGAGACGATGGTATTATCCATTCAGCCATGTCCATTTCTTGGTGATTTTATGGGCCAGGTCTCTCCACATCTTCCAATCACTTCTTGGTATAGGAACTAATTATCTGAGGGAGAGTTGTTGTTTTTTTCTCTCCCATCCTGATGTAAGTTCAAAACAGAGCAGGCACGCTCCAGATCTCATCTATTTAGCAAGACTAACTCAAGGAAATGGGCCTTCTCTGTCACGACTCCCGCTGTCCAGAATAGGACTCCCTTGTTCTCCTTAAGAATTGAGTTGCCCTCACCTTGATATTCTTCCAAAGGAGCCTTAAAAACCTGGCTTTTCCCCCAAAGGCTATGTTAGGAGTCAGTTCCAAGGAAGAATTTGCTGCCTCCTGTGTCTCGATACCATACTGGATGTGCGTTGAATTGTACGCCGCCCAAGTCCTTCTCAGCTGAGCAGCTAATAAATGTGGTTTCTACATAAATAAATAAATAAACCAGCAAATATTGAATGAATAACTTTACACAGCCTTCGCTTCATGTTGGTTCAATAGAAAGCTGTCAGAAGGGGGGGGGGGCAGAAACACCTCCCTTCACCCAGATAATTTATACTTTCATTTTCTATTGCTATTGTATTTTACTTTCGTTATAACAAGATTATGGTTTCTAAATATTAAAGCAAACTTTATGCCTCACATTCTTAATTATTACCAAAGCTTTTTTTAAAAAAAAAAAAAAATAGGGAAAGAAAGGAATTTGAACAGCTAACAAAAGAAAAGCACCAGGGTTGATTTGCCTTTAATATGTTTTTCCCAAGTTAGCTTTCAGCCCAGAAATTCCAGGGGTGCATGCTAATGTGTTACTTTTTCTTTTCTTTTTTTACCTGATGCTGCTTTACATCCGGAGAAGATTATACATTTAAAAGGTATTGTAAATTCAATTGCCTAACTTGGAGTTACAGATGTTCGGCACAACAGAATTCTAAACAGTTGCAAAAATCCAGATGAAATCCGGAAGGCAGCAATGTTTGGTGGTTTTCTGTTTGTGTGGATTTTTGTAGGAGGGAAAAAAAGGGAAAAAAAGATCCTGCCTGTCTTTCTGACTGCCTATCTGTCTTTAGCGAGCCACACGCGTTCAGCAAAGTCTCTACAATATAGGACACAGCCTTCCTCATTTTATTACTCCTTTGGAATAGTGCAGGCCTGAATTGGACGGCAGATTCACAAAATCAATTATAACCCTGTATGATTACTTTCTTTAAATGATTGTCATTATAATCAACCTAGCATTATTGAGCATGGTGTCATGACTAAGATTTATGCTGCAACCAAATTAGCTGTGTCTTTTAATTTTATTTCCTTTGATATAATTGGTTCCATGGTGCTCAGGTGCTTTTTTTCCCGCATTTTCAGGGAGCAGTGATTTATTCATTAAAGTACCCAGCAGATGACATTAAACTAAAATGTTGTTAAAACAGCTCCCTGCATTTGGGACAATTACAATGAAGCTAATGCAGTGCAGAGGACACTGAAAATATAATAACAGAGCTCTAAGCAAGGGAAGGTCATATTTTATCAGCAAGTTGCTGAGATAGCTAAGGGAAATGTTTATCATCAACATTTATTATGCTGCTTCCATTACTTCACGGACAGAGAAGTTAGGACTGTCACTGAAGTCAACAAACAGTAAAGCCTCAATTCTTGTAAACAGTGCTTCCAATCTTTTAACAGAGACATGGAGTTATACAGCCAATATTCTATCAATTGTATTGCCATAGATATTATTTCAAGCTCAGTTCAGAAAACTGGTGTTAAGCTGCAGACCCTGAACACACAAGTCCAAATGGTGCAGATATTATAACTTTTCAATTTGGATGGTCAAGATTGAGGTTCCAATGTCCAGTCAACTACTCTGCATTATCTAATATTGTCTCCCTCCAATGGGCACTCAAGCTAACCTACAACCCAAAAGTCTTTGCAAGGTTTAAAAGAAGGAAAAAAGTACAATTCTAAACCTCTTAGAGTAAGATGGAAATGATGATAGTAGTTATTATTATTATTATTATTATTATTATTATTATTATTATTATTATTTAAAAAATGGGTTGCTGCCAGCATCCTAGGTATCAACCAGGTATCTCCTTAAAATGTAAGATGCTCCAAGTAGCACAGTTTTTTGCAGCTTCCTGCAATAACTCCAGCAAAGCTACAAAAAACTGTGCTACTTGGAACATCTTACATTTTAAGGAGATACCTGGTTGATACCTAGGATGTTGGCAGCAGCCCGTGTCAGCCATTAGTGCCAGTCAATTTGAGTGTTCAGTTGACTGAGTTTCATGTTTAATGAATAAAAGTTATATTATAATAATAATAAAAGCTGAAACTGTTTCACAGCTAATATGTGAGTGCAGCAAAATTGTGCAAAATGATTACAAAGCTAGACATGACCGAGTTGCTAAATTAATCCACTGCGTATTGTGTAAAAAAAAATACAACTTGCCTGTGTCTGAAAAGTCATGGGAACATAGGGTGGAAAAGATTGTTGAGAATGAGAGGGTGAAGATCAAGATCTTCTTACATCTTACATTTTAAGGAGGTACCTGGTTGATACCTAGGATGCTGGCAGCAACCCGTGTCAACCATCAGTGCCAGTCAATTTGAATGTTCAGTTGACTGAGGTTCATGTTTAATGAATAAAGATAACAACAACAACAACATCAACAACCAATGTTGATTGCCCTCGTACTAACAATTTAGGTTTTTTTTAACAGAATAACAGAGTTGGAAGGGACCTTGGAGGTCTTCTAGTCCAACCTCCTGCTCTGGTAGGAAACCCTATATCAGGGGTCTTCAAACTTGGTTGTTTATGACTTGTGGACTTCAGCTCTGAGAATTCTGGGAATTGAAGTCCACAAGTCTTAAAAGGGCCAAGTTTGAAGCCCCTGCCCTATACCATTTCAGACAAATGATTGTCCAGTCTCTTCTTAAAAACTTTCATTGTTGTTAAAAAACTTCCAATGTTGACCTTTATCCAATAGAGGTAATTGACATTCAGTTTCTAACATCCCTCACCTCAGACTAAAATCCAGGAAAAACTTCCTTAGATTGTCAGAAGACTCTAGAATAGAATAGAGATGGAAGGGACCTTGACGGTCTTCTAATCCAGCCTCCTGCTCAAGCAGGAGAACCTATATCATCTAAGTCAGGTGAATGTCTAGCCTCTTCTTAAAAACCTCCAGTGATGGAGCACCCACCATTTCTGAAGGCAAGCTGTTCCACTGGTTGATTGTCCTCACTGTCAGGAAGTTTCTCCTTTGTTCCAGGTTGCTTCTCTCTTTGATCAGAGGAATTTGAAAGCAGAGTGGATCTATGGAAAGCTACAAAGAACCAACACTGAATGGAACCAACAGGGGAGTTGGCATCTGGGTCTGGCAAAAGCTGAAAGTATGGAAATCGTTGCATAGTCTGTACACAGATACAACAAGATCCAGAGACACTCCAAACAAATGGGGCTATCCAGTTTTTTTACAGATAATACATAAATATGCCTGCCCCTTTGTGCCCTGATCAGCACGACAGAATGCGCGAGAGAATGCAATTAATGTTGCTAGTTTCTGGGCGAGATCTGTTCAATTTGTACGTACTGTATTTTAATCTTATATTTTATTTTATTTTTTTTAAAAAAATTGTGTCGTGTAGTATGCCTTATTTCAGTTGTGATGCTTTTGGCATGAATACATGAACAAATATCCTGATCTATATAACTTCATAGCACCATTCTGTATATGTTTAAAGTATCACCCACTGGATTCAGTGGGGTCTATTCCCAAATACACCTTAAAGCCAATAAAGGAGAATATTTGTAGCTCAGGCTTGAAATGAGGGCTCTTTGTTGGTCTCTGAGCTTGGTTGTTTTTCTTGCCGATGTTTCATTACCCAAATTAGGTATCTCCATCAGTGTTAGTGGGACTGACTAAGACTAACTCCTCACACCTTAAACCAAGGGTCTTCAAACTTGGCCCTTTTATGATTTGTGGACTTCAACTCCCAGAATTCCTCAGCCAGGATGCTTGGCTGAGGAATGCTGGGAGTTGAAGTCCATAAGACATAAAAGAGCCAGGTTTGAAGACCCCTGCCTTAAACCATTGCAAACCATTGCAAACAGCATAGTCTCAAATTTCCATAATCATGATTGTTCCACAGCTCTAGGAATCAGATCTTCTGCTGGAGAAGGTTGCTCCATAGGCTGACTTTTGATACTTTGGATCCTTTAATTTGCCTTTGGATCTGTTGAGCTGATAGTCTTCTCCGCTAAACTCATTTGGGATAGAGAAAATAGTCTCTCTCTCTCTCTCTCTCTCTCTCTCTCTCTCTCTCTCTCTCTCTCTCTCTCTCTCTCCCTTTCCCTCTCCCTCTCTCCCTCTCCCTCCCTCTCTCTCTCTCTCTCTCTCTCTCTCTCTCTCTCTCTCTGCTTTTTTTCCTCATAGAATGCCCAGAACGGAGTTCCGACACCTTTTTTTGATGGAACCCTTGTAGGGTAGGCAAGAAGGGTTGTATGTCGTGTGTAAGTTACGGCACCTTTTTCTTTTACAAAAAAAGCACTGCTCTCTCCTAACCTAATGCATGTGAAATGAGACTGTTCTCGGGATGGTAAAAGAGAGTAAAGTGTTAGGAAAATATACAGTAGATGATTGCTCAAGAGCCTCATGAAGGTTATAAACACACTGACTCCTGATGTTATCTTCCTTTCCTCTTTTGAATGATTAAAAAAAAATGGAGGGGAGAAAGAAACAACAGAGTCTGATTACTTCTTACTTGGTTTATGGTTTCAGGAGCATGATGGGGATGATAAAGAATTTTAGTACTCATCAATTAAGGTAGTAAAAGCTGAAGAATTTTAATTAAGACAAAACACTTTAAGTACCTTAGCAGCTACCAATGAACTGTCATCCTTAATAAGAACAGACTCTCATAAGTTCTCATGCAAATGAGATTCAGGCACAGAGAGGTTGGTGCCTTGCCAACAACCTTCCAAATGACTTTGAGTGGGACTTGATGGACTTTTCTATCAACTAAATAAAAATTATCCTGCCTCCAACAGAGGCATAAATTCAGTGCATGTTGACCCTGAGATTCGAGGCAATCAAAGGGTCAGGGATATCACAATATGCTGATGATCACAGCTCCTTCGGGAGTCCTGTTTTGACAAGGCACTTAGAATTTAGAATGTCTTCTGCATGTGTGTGTTATGTGTATTGTCCTTTAACTTTTTTTTCCGTAAGGGAGAGCATCTTTGAAGCACCTACAATGAAGGGTGCATATTAACATTTCCTTGTCTTTTCAATTTCTGCACTCAAATACTGATCATCAATGCTAGGGCAAATACCAAAAAATCCAGGTGAAATCATAGGGTGAAAGAACAGCAGCAAACTTGGGGCATGGAATCAATGGTCTAGAATTCTCTGATGGATAAGACATAGAGTCTCACTCTGAGACATAGATTTCTTTTCTAGAAAAAGCGTGTGATGCACCAAAATTGAAACCCTCTTTATTCAAAGAGGATTATGAACAGGATCAACTTTCTTGGATGGAGTAAGGACTGATTTTCTATCTGGTCTTTTGACATTTTTTCTTATGTATATATTGTATCTTTGCTTCTGCCAGCAACCAGATACAGTAAAAACAGTTCCCCTTACAAGGCCCATATTCAGATTCTCAAAAGCACTATCACATTAGGAAATGAGAAGCAAAATATAATATAAACCAGTGGTCATGAATAAATGAATCGTTGTAACTGGAAATACATTCAGCATCATTCATCACCAAACTGTTCCTACTACCTAAACCAGTTGTGAAAAGAAAGCTAATTTTGTTGCATCACAGGAAAAGTTGTTTTTTTTTTTAAAAAAAGATTCATCTACTTCCTAGGCAACACATATCTAGCAAACATTTCTCCTTCCATGATATTGATTAGGACTCTCTTAGGGTTTTTCAAGAGTCTTTTTTGGAATTTTTCAGTTAAGTACTGACATAGCTTCAATGATTATCAAGCATGAAAAGAAATCTTTCTTTTTTTGTTTGCTTTCTCACATGTGTGAGTATTAATATACAACTAATATTAGACGTACAGAATATCAGTTTCGAGGGGGTGGGGTTGCACATAATGCTGATTTTATTAGGACTGTGTGGGTTAGAAGTCCTATTCCAAGCACACTGGAACATGTAATTGTTTGCAACTCTTTAAAGCAGCCACATCCTTTCCTGGGATCACGTGACTTTTCCAGAGGGCACGATTATGATGTTTAGCAAAGACACGGCTGCCTTAAAAGTTTTCAAGACATATTGCCTTATCGGTTCAATCTGTTCAGTACTTTAAAGATTTTGGAATACCATTCAGAGAGTATGCACAACCTTCATATTTACATATTTATAGTGTCAGAAAGTGTCACTGCACGTTTTTTTTTGTTCGTCAGAAAAGTTCATTTCTAACTGTATTCTTCCCCTGCTCTCTGCACCTGTTATGATAACCTATCTGGTAACCATAGTGAATCTCATATGTTATGGTTTCAGACAGTTTAGTGCGCATGTCTAAAAAAAGTTTCTCACAGTTATTCTTTATTGTCCTTTACCACTTTTGCTGTTACTCTCTGTTACGTTAGGATGTAGTCAGCTAGCTCTCTTTTTATAATATATCTAGTTTGTATATTTTTGTAATTAAAAGGTATTTAGTAAGATGATGCGTCGTGTTTTATTTCCTTCCTTCATGCACATCATGCATTCTCTGAGACACGATCCTTCGCCCTCTACTAAGGTGATTTTTACCTTAACAGAAAGTTCTACAATGAATTTCGATAACTATAACCAAAACAACAGGAGAAGGAAAAAAAAAAAAATTCAGAAAAAATGTGGAGAATCAAAGCATTTTTTAAAATAAATAAATAAATAAAATACTACTACTACTACTAATACTACTACTAATACTGCATTTATTTAATGCCAAGGATGAAAAGGGAACACGCTGATCAGCAAAAGCTGAGAACATTTCCTCAATAATGAAAATAACATTGCAAAGGAAAGTCAGGCTGCCCCAAAAGAAAACTGAGCCAAATTAACACCTATCAGGCCACTTAAGTAGTTGTTTCCTCACACGCTAGCGATCTGTTGTGAGGTCAGGTTATAAATAGATTATTTTGTATCTCACTCGATACGCACCAGATGTTGCTAGTTTCGAGGCAAAATTATTTGTATGCCTCGTAAGTAAAACAGAAACCTGTTCTGAATTTTTTTTTTTTAAAAAAGTGCTCCTCCTTTTTCTTTTTCTTTTTATTAATAAAAAAATAAATAGGTAAAAGGTAAAGGTTCCCCCGCACATGCGTGCTAGTCGTTTCCGACTCTAGGGGCCGGTGCTCATCTCCGTTTCAAAGCCGAAGAGCCAGCGCTTGTCCAAGGACGTCTCCATGGTCATGTGGCCGGCATGACTAGACGCCAAAGGCACACGGAACGCTGTTACCTTCCCACCGTAGTGGTCCCTATTTTTCTACTTGCATTTTTACGTGCTTTCAAACTGCTAGATTGGCAGAAGCTGGGACGAGTAACAGGCGCTCACTCTGTTACGCGGCACTTGGGATTCGACCCGCCAAACTGCTGACCTTCTGATCGACAAGCTCAGCGTCCTAACCCACTGAGCCACCACGTCCCTCAAATAAATAAATAAATAAATAAATACTAAGGTATAAAAGACAAACGCTCAAATTCTATCATATTTTGAAACGGAAATACAGACTTAGAGATATGAGGAAAAGCCATTTACATTTGGTCTGGAGATTTTTAAAACAACGAAGCTCCATTTGTTGTTGTTGTTGTTTCCCCCAAGTTTCTATTTCTGATTTTCTAAGGAATTCGACTGAAATGGAAGTCCATATCCAGGCATCTTCAAAAAGGCATTAACTTTAGGCATGCCACCCTGCATAACACATGACTCACCAAAATTTGGCCCTTACAAGGAATTGTCTTTAAGCTGTATTTTCCTAAGTTAATTGTAAGAGATTGATTTGGTCTCTGCACAGCTGAGCACAATAGTCCAGTTCTGAATCCACTGGACCGGTGTATTCCATTAGAAAGGGATGAATACAGATAAAACTCAATACCTGGATCAATATCCACTTTCTATGGGTATCCTTATAAAAGGTAAAGGTAAAGTTTCCCCCGCACATGCGTGCTAGTCGTTTCCGACTCTAGGGGCCGGTGCTCATCTCCGTTTCAAAGCCGAAGAGCCAGCGCTTGTCTGAGGACGTCTCCGTGGTCATGTGCCCGGCATGACTAGACGCCAAAGGTGCATGGAACGCTGTTACCTTCCCACCGTAGTGGTCCCTATTTTTCTACTTGCATTTTTACGTGCTTTCGAACTACTAGGTTGGCAGAAGCTGGGATGAGTAACAGGCGCTCACTCTGTTATGCAGCCCTCGGGATTCAACCCGCCAAATTGCCGACCTTCTGATCGACCTTCTGATCCTTATACCTAGGGCTTTTTTTCTCATAGAACGCCCAGAACGGAGTTCCGGCACCTTTTTTGGATGGAACCTTGTAGGGTAGGCAAGGCGGGTTGTATGACATGTGTGAGTTCCGGCACCTTTTTCTTTTACAAAAAAAGCACTGATTATACGCTAATATGCTGTATGCATGGACATTCCAAGACAACCAGTAAAGGCTTGAAGGCTCCATAGATTGTCTGAATTACATATGATCTTGCAGGTTTTTTGTTTGTTTGTTTGTTTGTTTGTTTTTGAGAGAGAAATTGAATGTTTGTTTTCCTTAATTTCCCTCCCCTTCAGCTTTAACAAAAGGATAAAACTTTCCTCCTACTAGCTAGTCTACGTATCATGAACAAGTCAGCCTTTTCTCCATCTCTCCTTGAAGCAAAGATTAAATATTCTCTCTTTCTCTCTCTCTCCCTCTCTCTCTTCCCAGCTTAGTCCTCATAGTTTTGCTGATCCTGCCCATTTTTTACCCAAAGGCTTTTAGTGCCTTCTTTCAGAAATTGAATTCACTTTGCTGCCTGTAAACCTATGGCTCAAGGCAAAGGAGAATAAGTATGACAAATTATTATTTTATATATCTTCTGAAAGTAAAACCTTTGATGGCACCATCTACCCACATTTTATACGGAGTAAATGCCTGTTAACTCTGCAAATATTTTCTCCTCCTCCTCCTCCTCCTCCTCCTCCTCCTACTACTACTACTACTACTACTACTACTACTACTACTGCTACTACTATACTATCCCACTGATAAATGTTATAAAAATCAAAAGGTCCCTATTTTCTTACTTATAACATAGGAGAAGAGGTAACAGTACCAGTTATTTTTACCCCCCAAAACTGAAAGAAACAACATTAACTGTATCACTCTGTTCCCCAATACAGAGTCCTTTTGCGTTCTCTGTAGTGGACCCTACAATATATTCTTTTTCTTTTCTTTTTTTTTCAAAATGTAATTTGCATTTACAGTATTTCTGAAGCCACATCTAATCATGCACACTGGCTTGTTTTAATTACCTTTAAAATGTTGAAATTTGCAAGTGAAATCTCTTCCAGTTGTTCTTATATAATACTTGCAACTGAAATATATTAATTGTGGTATGGATCAACCGGATTCAGAAATAGCACCATTTTTTTTTAAAGGGTTAAAAAATATTAGGCATCCTTGTAGCACTAAAAACTAGGGGTTTGTATCACTGTATAATTATTCTATGAAAATTGCCACAAATGCAGATCAGAACTATAGCCTATAACTTTAACATATATTTTATGACATTGTCCAGTCTTCCCTATCATCCATGGGCTGATTCTAGCTCCCTTGCACATTCTGATTTTTGTGAATTTTCACTTAAGCCTAATTGTAAGAAACAAATGGCGGGGGGGGGGGGGGGAGAAAGAAAGTGTCCGCTAACACATCTACTTATAGTTTCTCAATAAGACATCCTGGAATAATAAATCTGGTTTTGTTGGACAGCATGCAGAGTAAATAAAAGAGTGCAGTTTCTTTTTTTATCTGAATCAGTATTTCTCTTCCTTCGCAGTTTGCAAATGTTTTGTTTTTTTTTTTAATCCATTTTTTTTTCCTCATTGTCAAAGTTCAACAGATGAATGGACTTGAAAACTCAGTGTGTTCTCCAATTATGTCCTCTAACAGCAACCTTCTCAAATTAATCTCTGTTCCAATGTAGCTCCAGCAGAGAACCTAATGAAAACACAGTATTCATTCCTTCTGAAGTCATCCTTGCATGGTCTTTATTTCTGACAGAGACTACAGCATAGAGCGCAATATGTCATAACTATGACTTAGTCACACCTCATGAAGTTTAAGATTATCATTCTTAAGGAGACTCAATCACACTCCTTAATTCTCTGTTTAATCATCCTATTTCTCACTTGTTCTATACAGACATATTTTGCAGTAAGTCCCATTCAATTCAACCAAGCTTATCTGAAGTAGATTTAAACATACAACCATGCAATATTGGAACAGCAAGCATGGATTTTATTCTGTATAGAGTAGTTATAGAATATCCACAATGGAATTTAATTCATTTGTGAATTTTTAAGTCATAAGTCACGAAGTCACAAGACATTCTTCTTTAAATCATTTATTAATGTTTGCCACTTTGAAATAATGAAGATCAAATGTAATGCCAAACATGAGAGGATAAATTCCCAACATTTGAATTATAAAATTAATCAGAAATAATAAATAATGAGGATGAATCATCTGAAGACTTAAATTCCACCATCACCCCTCCAATGGTAAATAAAAGTTATGGGGTCTTCATCCTTAATCCAAAATAGATTTCATCCATAGTGAATGAACTCTAATGTTTGAATCCCAACACACTTGTAAATCTAGAAGAACTTCCTGACAATTTACCAGCAGGTAGTAAATTAGTTAATGCTTCTCATTATCAAAACCAAGTTCCCATGGATCACAGGCAGGATGAAATTTACAAGACAACCATAATCAGGAACATTATCAAAACATTTTTCTCATACCTCTGAGCATTGAATTTGTGCCCCAAATTTTAGCTATGACCAGAGATTCCATTATATGCCCCATAGTGGATTACAATATAGACCAGCCATGACAATATTAAATTTTCAGGAGCCAATACATGCTGAGATATGAAGACTGTCATCTCTCTTCCATGTTTAATAATATGAGCAATTAAAGCAGAAAATCTTTAACTAGGCCTATTGTTAGTTGTGAAAGGATAATCCAGCTTCTCCATAAAATCTGTTTTGGGGTTTCCAATCTTCATCTTTAGTTCAGTTTTGGAAATGTACCTTCAGTGGTGGCATTCAAATATGTGAACAACCAGTTCTCTGTGTGGATGCCACTTCCGCAAGTCCATTCTGGGCCTGGATAACAAAACAAATAGCTACCGGTTCTGCCGAAGTGTTGTGAATTGGCTGAATCCCACCACTGCGTACCTTCAGACATGTACACACAGACATGGGCATCTTGGTGTGACACCCAATCATGTTAATCAAGAGGGAGGAATAACTGCAGGAGTTGATTCCTCTGAAATTGGAAATATCCAATAGACGATGGATATTGCCCAGAATTTTTGTCTAAGTTTATCCTTTTTGGAGAGGAGGAGGAAATAATATTTCCCATTCAAATATATGATAAACAGACTAGCAAAAAAATATATCTCATCCCCGAGGTGCATTCTTTCAGTGGTTTAAAAGATGCCAGAGATGGTCTGTACTCTGCTGGTTTGAGTCCTACCACTGCATGACAATGTTAGCTGCCGTCACTTGCCTTAGCTCCTGCCAACCTAGTTTTACATGTAAAACATGTAAATGCAAGTAGAAAAATTGCTACCATGCTGGTGGAAAAGTAAAAGTGCTCTGTGTTTTGCTGCACACTCTACACTGCAGCATGATGTTATGGTGGCCACATGACTGCAGAAATGTCTTTGGACAGTACTGGCTCAATGAAGATGAGGCAGCCCCCTAAAGTCATCTATGACTAGCAGAGTAAAACTCATAGGGATTCCACCAGAAACAAAGGTACGAATGATATGAGATGTTGTCCGACCCATCACGACCCCATAGACAACATTCCTCCAGGCCTTCCTGTCCTCCACCATCTTCTGGAGTCCATTTAAGCTCACGCCTACTGCTTCAGTGACTCCATCCAGCCATCTCATTCTCTGTCGTCCCCTTCTTCTCTTGCCCTCAACCTTTCCCAGCATTAGGCTCTTCTCTAGTGAGTCCTTTCTTCTCACTAGGTGGCCAGGTATTTGAGTTTCAACTTCAAATACTTCATGGATTACTGCCTTGTCATGGCGAAGGGGCTTGCGTAATTCAATGAAGCTATGAGCTATGCCGTGCAGGCCACCCAAGATGGAAAGGTCACAGCAGAGAGTTCTGACAAAACATGATCCACTGTAGAAGGAAATGGCAACCCACTCCAGTATCTTTGCCATGAAAACCCCATGGATATGAGATATTTCAATTTTTATTTTATTCATATAAGATCATACAAATAACTTCCTTTATATTTGTATTAAAATAATGTGAATAACCTCCTTGCTCTGAAACCAACATTATAATATGGCTGGGATATAACTGAATGTTTAGTGAAAAATGAATACCATTTTTGAATTGTCCCCTAGCTTTAGAAGCTACAATGTCAATTTATCATCCGGCAAATCTACGGATGTGTCTGTGATAAAGATCATCACCAACTATTAAAAAAGATAATTACAGATAATAGATACATACTTATCAAGAGAAAGCTTTAATTACAACATTCTGCACTGAGAATAAATTCATTTAATAAGCTTTAATGCTAACGAGCGTCAGCGACATCAACCCACCATAAAATATACCTGTGCAAGAAGCCAACCTCTTTTGACCACTCTTTATTAAGCAGGGGGGGGGGGAATGGTGATTTCTGCAGCTTCATCTCTGACCTCGTTCTTTTTACATTATCAAATTAGAAATCTACTGGTTTGAAAACCTGCCAAGATCCAAAACCAAGTTTGGGCTGAGCCTTTATTGCTAAAATTCAGATGTGTTTCTTTCAATAAAACAAGACAATCAGCCCACTAACATCCATCTGCAATATTTCTGGATTAATTTTACAGGGGCGACGTGACATCCGTACATTAAAAAAAAAAAAAAAACATTGAGAAGTGGGAGTCAGTGTTTAGCTAAAAGGGTGGTTTGTTTTTTTGTTTTTTTTTCCAAATCTCTGATTAAATCAAGGTTCCCTCGATATGAAAAGACTGGAGCATCTTGCAGGGGGAAAATATATATATATATATATATATATATATATATTTCAAGGCTTCAAAATGATTGATGGCTCTGGCTGCATCAGGAGGCGAGAAAGCAATGAACAAGCAGGTACTTTAACAGAGGAAAAAAAAGAAGCAATAAAGGGAGAAAGAGGAATGGTCTTCACCGAAGAACATGCACATTTATCTTCTTTAAATATGTTTACTGTGCTTTTGTTTGCTTCAAGGGGAAAAAGTGGGGAGAGAAGTGGAGCCCACCAAGATTGTGTAGGCCTAATGAAAAATTGGGTTTGTTGACATTTTTGCATCTCCCACAGGAAACTGAACAAGGAAGAAATAGCACGGGCTATCAATGGAAAGAGTACATAGAGGAAGCATCACGATGAAACAGTTGCATTTTCTGATGCATTCAATTAGCATGAAGCTGTTTAATAAGACTATTAAAAGCAGCTTCTCCCTCTTAAATTTAGGCCAGATTTGATCATATATGTATAGTACATGGTAGAAAACATGGGTCTAACACCCCCGTACTATCAACAGTTGTGTGCCACTGAACAGCCTGTTTTCTTGTTGTGACCAGGACCTTGTACAACCTGCCCCAACTCCCTGCTATCCTTTCCTGTTGAAATAGAATCCCAAGTGCCAGAGAAACCAGATCAGTGGTGATGACAAGATAAAAGCCAAGCATTTTGTTTTAAAGTCCATTGATAAAGCAGAGACGTACACGACTTGCACACTTTTATCAAATCGACGGACTTCAGAGTTTCATTGTTTGGCTATATAAAGGTAAAGGTAAAGGTTCCCCCGCACGTGCGTGCTAGTCGTTTCCAACTCTAGGGGCCGGTGCTCATCTCCGTTTCATAGCCGAAGAGCCAGCACTTGTCTGAGGACGTCTCCGTGGTCATGTGGCCGGCATGACTAGATGCCAAAGGCGCACGGAACGCTGTTACCTTCCCACCGGAGTGGTCCCTATTTTTCTACTTGCATTTTTACATGCTTTCGAACTGCTAGGTTGGCAGAAGCTGGGACGAGTAACAGGCACTCACTCTGTTACGCGGCACTCGGGATTCAACTTGCCAAACTGCCGACCTTCTGATCGACAAGGTCAGCGTCCTAATCCACTGAGCCACCACGTCCCTTTATATAATAAAGTAAATTTAATAACGGAACAAGAACAATTTAAAAAAAAAAAATAAGATATTGTCACCAAACAGTTTAATTCCTATTCTATATCCCTGAGAAAGGAACATCCAAAACACACTGGGGTTTTATGCTACAAAGTCAACCAACCAACTAACCAATCAATCAACCTGTCAATCAAACCAATCGCTGGAACTTGGGATATTCTCAATTTTTTTCCTGGTTTCCATTTGCTCCCCTTTCTGTTGTTTGTTGTTGTTTGTTTGTTTTGTTTTGTTTTCTATTTGTGAACAAAATACTTGACCACTTTTTGGCACTGACAAAATCTTTTTCAGGGTTACTGGGAACTGAATTTCGACCTTTAGGTTCAGGAAAACTTCCACTTCCGTCTGAAGCCCAGGTTTTCAGGTTTTGATGGCAGATACAGAGGCCCAGGGTGCGTGATGGCTCAGCAATTGCAGACACTGAGCTTGTCACAGAGAAAGCTGACAGCACAGGTTCAAGACCCAAGCACTGCTCAACGTGGTGAGCTCACGTTCCTTGCCCCCAAGTAGCAGTTTGAAAACATGCAAATGCGAGTAGATAAATAGGTATCCCTTCTGGGGAAAGTTAATCACATTCCATCTGCCTTGTCATATAGTCTAGTCATGCTGGCCACAGAAGTCTCTTTAGAGAATGCTATCTCCCTTGGCTAAGAAGTGGAGATGAACACCGGCTCCTAGAATTAGACATGATTGGGCAGGAGAAATCTTGATTTGACAGAAGCCAAGCAGTAAAGAAATCTACTCATGTTTGAAAGGGGGGGGGGGGGGGGGGATTGGGTTTCTCTAGAAATCTCTAGTATGAGCTATAATAATAATAATAATAATAATAATAATAATAATAATAATAATAATAATAATAATAATAATAATAATAATAATAAAGTTGGAAGGGACCTTGGAGGTCATCTAGTCCAACCCCCTGCTCAGGCAGGAAACCTTATACCATTTCAGACAAATGGCTGTCCAGTCTCTTCTTAAAAGCTTCCAGTGTTGGAGCATTCACCACCTCTGGAGGCAGGTTGTCCCACTGGTTAATTGTTCTAACTGTCAGGAAGTTTCTCCTTAGTTCTGGGTTGCTTCTCTCCTTGACTAGTTTCCATCCATTGCTTCTTGTCCTGCTTTCAGGTGCTTTGCAGAATACCTTTACTCCTTCTTCTTTGTGGTAGCCCCTGAGATATTGGAACACTGCTATCATGTCACCCCTCACTCTTCTCTTCATTAAACTACACATACCCAATTCCAGCAACCGTTCCCTATATGTTTTGGCCTCCAGCCCCCTAATCATCTTTGTTGCTCTTCTCTGTACCCTTTCTAGAGTCTCGACATCTTTTTTACATCGTGGTGACCAAAACTGGATGCAGTATTCCAGGTGTGGCCTTACCAAAGCATTGTAAAGTGGTATTAGTACTTCACTTGATCTTGATTCTATCCCTCTGTTAATGCAGCCTAGCACTGTGTTGGCTTTTTTGGCAGCTGCAGCACACTGCTGGCTCATATTGAAGTGATTGTCTACTAAGACTCCGAGATCCCTCTCACAGTTACTACTATTGAGCAAGGTACCACCTATACTATACCTATGCATTTGATTTTTCCTCCCTAAATGTAGAACCTTACTTTTTTCACCACTGAATTTCATTTTGTTAGATAGTACCCAGTGTTCGAGTCTGTCCAGTTCCTCCTGTATCTTAAGCCTATCTTCTGGAGTATTGGCTATTCCTGCCAGCTTGGTGTCATCTGCAAATTTGATGAGTTCCTCATCTATCTCCTCATCCAAATCATTAATGAAGATATTGAAGAGCACTGGTGCCCTGGGGCACCCCACTACACACTTCCTTCCATGTAGATGCGGTTCCAGCTATTATTACATTGATTATGTAAAAGTTGAAACAGGTATCACTGTCATCTTAACAACCCTGATGTGCAATGAATAGGCAGCCACTAGGTCATTAAAAGTAATAAGGGATGATTATAATATTGAACAGTGACATTGAGCAAGATCTCAACCTCCAGATTGGATTAGATGAGATGAGATGAGATGAGATGAGATGAGATGAGATGAGATGAGATGAGATGAGATGATGAGATGAAAGTCTGGTCCTTTAACCAAAAACAAACAAACAAACAAAAAAAAAACTGAGCCACACTGGACCTGTGGCAACTTGCCATTTTTACAATCCATGTAATCCAAATTATCAGATGGCTTTCAGGAAATAGATTACAAGTTCTATCAATAGAACACAAAAACATAGCCAGTACAAAGGAGGTAAAGCAGGGTAAGAGTATATGAATGAAGATAAGGATGTACATGGATATGAAAATGTCCTTCTGGGACCCAAAAATATATCTTAGCAATTGGAATATGTGCAAAACACCTAAATATCAAGACGCTACTCTGTTCAGAGGAACTGATTATTAATAGGTCTTTCAGTTCCTCAAATTTACTCCAAAATTTAAAGGACTCCCAAGAGGATATGTTACAAGTAAAAAGTCCCCATCACAGGGATTTCCAAAAGTCAAACAATCATCCATACAGCAAACTAAAATAAAAGCAATACTGCAGATGAAAACAACAAGCAGGCTGTTGTATCCCCAAGGCAGATGTTCTCCTTTGGTCATGTAGCATAAAGGAGATGATCTCTGTTCAAAAGCTACAAGGAATGTCTCTACAGATCTGCTTCTAATGACCTCAGAATTCACCTCCCTGAGAAGCAAGATTTTTCCAGCTGATAAAAAGAAGGCTAACTCAAATTAAAATTCCATCGGTTTTGCATTAGACACCCTGTGAATGAGAATCAATCAGAGAGTTGATGAGAAGTATAATTCTGCATTACTTCAGAGAGATAGATTTCTAGCCATTGGTATTGAAAATGCAATTAACATCCCCCGGAGCCAGCTTATGGCCCCCCAAAAAACACCCTGTCATTTTTCTCCTATGCAAGGACACATAGCTAAAGAAAGAGACTGCAAGGCAAAAACTGACAAGCCAGCTGAACTATCAATCAATCATGCATCTTTGATTGCCTCTGTTGACCTTTGGCAAACATTACAAGTCCCTGTGTGGATGCAAAACCATGGCATCTTTAAAAAATAAAAGCTTTGACAACTGCACATAAATGCCTGGAAAAATTGCACAGTGCAGTATTAAAATAACTCCTCTGAGTGCATTCATAATATTTATTGAGGGTATGTAAAGAAACAATGCAGTATATATCAAATATGAAAGGGTACAGTTATAGCATCCTTTAGCATAAAACCTTTTTTTTCCTCTGAGCCCACTATAATCATACTATTATCATTAAAGTATTAACTAATATTTTGTCAGCATTGATCAAGGCCGGTGAAGTGGGGTGGGAACATGTCTAAAAAAATATAGTTCACTAATACCAAAATATGTCAAATGCAGTGCTAGCAAACATAGGAATTAATAGGAGTTTACAAGAGGTTATGTCAAGTATTTGAATAAATAGAAAGATGGAATATTAATTCATTCAATCATATAAAGGGCAAGGTTCAGCATGAATGTGACAAAGTACATCTATTTATCAATCTGTAAGAGAGCAAAACATAACATTGATGTTGATTATGATTTTTGTAAAATACAATGCAATAGAACCCTAATTTTACAAACCCAGAAACAATTGACTCTTGTATTGAAAGGGCTAAATTTTTTGTGTGGTCTAATTATTTGTATATCGCTGGCACTATACAAATGATAGCATTTTTTACTACAACATTATCAAGCCACTGTTGCAAATGAAATAAATCACTCATTTGATGGTGATTTGCTCTCTGATTTAGTGAATATTCTTAAATAATGGAAGCCTGTATTAATCTGAGGTAAGATTTATCTTGTGCATAACTTTATCATATTTTATCATGGATTACTAAGTGGTGTTTTTTTTGACTTATAGATTGAACTGATAATATCTGTTACAGTATATTTATAATATTTTCAAAAATTCTTGAATATATTTAGAGAGGAAGTATTTACATATATCCTCATGTAAATCTCCAAATCAGTTAAACAGATTGCATTTCATTGGTTGTACAAGTCAAATGTAAACTAAAGTAATTTTGCAGAGGACGGGTTTTAGACTGCAAAGGGAAGTAAAACTTACACTGTAATTATTTTTTCTCTCATTTTTCAGCAAACACAGACTCCAGAAAAATGTCTCCTTTCTTCTCTTTAATTGGGAAACTGTATAAAATATGTTAGGCTTTTAGTTCATTTAATTACTCCACTGCCTTTAAATCATTACAGGAAACAGTTCTACATAATATAACATTATTTAAATCACAAGGAATATGCTTTACTTTCTCCCCCTCAGGTCATATGCTGGTTATGGGTTTTGACAAATAATTAATATGAAATAACTTTTTAAAGGTTTGCTAATACAACTAAAATAAATACAATAAATTCAATGCCTCCCTAGGATATCTGAACATTTTCCAATATAAATTACCTTCTATTATAAGCCAAACTTGCAGCCCAAAAATTGGCAGAAATCTCATAGCCTGGCTTAGATCTAAGTGTGCACTGCACCAAAGAATTTTCCACACAACACATCCATCAAAATATCGCAGAATAACTCTATTGACTAACGTTTGGCAAGGAAATTGCATTTGACTTCGATGTAGTTAGTAATTCTTAATAATGTCCCATAAAAATAATCATGAAAGATAATATTCCATGAGTAATTTCTTTTTCTTGATGTGGTCTAATAAATCAGACCCGAAGACATTTTATTCTGAGAACTAAATATGGTTCATCACGACCCAGAATCCTTGGCAAGGAGATCTTTCATCTTGGTTCCAGCAGCTAATATTTCCCTACTTTTCAAATAATCCCCAATGTTTCCTTCTTTCACACAAGTTGAATGCCATTACCTAAGAATATCAGTGTTGCATAACAAACAGAATTCTGGAGTAAGAGAAACGGGTCACTGTAAACAGTGCTAGCTTTGTTACTGTGATAATCTTGTCATTATTGAAGCTCTACATTGAAGCTGAACAAAAAGACAGCTGCTGGAAAACATGTCATTCAAACATTTGACTAGCCATCAAAATTTCAGCATTATGGAAATTCAGCTTGAAAGATTTTGTCTTTAGCCAAAATACAAAAATTAAGGACATTGCCAGGACATTTCTAAAACAGTTGAATGAAGGTTGATGTGTATCAGATGTCAAATTGTAGCAAGCTGTTTGCTCCTTAAATCCTAGGAGGTCACACATTTGCCCTCCTAATATAACTAGGATTCAATGAATCTTTCCATAATTAACATAAAGAAATACGTATGCCCTGCCTGTAGTATAACTCAAGAGGATTTTCCCGCCCCTACATATGCTTAAATTTCTTATAATTTTCGAATGAACTAGGAAATTTCATCTCAACAATAGCCAAATATTAACAGAGAAACTTCTTTCTCTTCATCAACTTTCTATGAAAGTTCTTTAGTTTTGTTTTTTTTATTGACATGAACTGGATTGAATCTAATAATGTGAAGTTCTAGATCACGGGTGTCAAACTTGATCACATCACGTGGCGTATTGTGACGTATTGCAACATTTTTTTGCCTTTGCGGAGCCAAGATGGGCATGGCCTGTGTGTGCCAACATTTTGACACCCCTGTTCTAGATGAAAGGATTGCATCTTGAGTTGGAGCCCAAATTTAGTGAGAAGATATAACACATTATGAAGTGGAAGATCAAATACTTCATTGGAATCTCATCAGAGGCCCAGTCTTATTCTCCACCAGTCAGATCTAATTAATGATCATAAACTGATACTCCTGTTAGAACTTTTCAATTAAATGACATACACCTCAGCGTGCCTGGCTGAGGAATTCTGGGAGTTGAAGTCCACAAGTCATAAAAGAGCCAAGTTTGAAGAACCCTGTTCTATGGGAAGCTACAGGAAGGGCTAGAGTTGGGATGTAAATAAGAACAGGGGGATATCACTAGTGAAGAACCACAACCAAGCAAAAAGCAAAACAAAAACTACTCTATGAACCTGTAGTTTTGAAACAATCAAATTATAAGGACATTTCATTAAAATAACCAGTTTCTGGTGAATATTTGTGATATTACAATTGTATTAGCTCCAGAAGGTAATCAACAACATTAAAGTTGCACAAATTGCAATTTAGATTCAAATAAACAAAACCAGTTTCCATTTGGGGGGGGGGGGATTAAGTGAGATTTAAAATTCTGTTCAAAAAAACTGCAGTGTCTACTCAGTATGAATGCAAAACAATGAATGAAAAACTAATGCATATGTAACCCACAGTGCTGTATCACCATGGGAAACCATCTGCTTTCGAACTCCCAGGTTATGTTTCAAGCCTGTTAAAAATTATTAGCAGTAATTACCCAACTTGTACTATACGAATCATTATATAAACCTTTTTTTTTTTACTCATTCAACTGCAAGGACAGTTCTCCTAAAGTAAACATATAATTATGACAAGAGAATATGTAAGGTTTTGGGATAATTTATTCTCCTATGGATATAAATGCATATCAAATGTAAACAATGCAGACTAGCAACTCAATGGAATTAACACAGAATAAATGTGTTTCCATTCAGCCTTGGCTCACAAAACTGAAGGGCAGGACCAAACACGAGTCTCTTAGGATAATTAACTCATGTTCATAAAATTATAATATATTACAATTTATTATATTTTAAATTATAATCGGCAAGCCTGCTATGCAGATTTGCCAGTAAGGAATCTGAACTTTAGCTTTAGAAATGTTTGTGCTTTCTGTTACAGTAGAAAATAATTGAATTAATCTTTGGCTATAGCTGTCATAAAAAAATGTGATCAGTGCAATAAAATACTTTTCCCAAGCCTCAATAGAGAGGCAGAATTAAATCCCTGTCCTTGCCCAACTCAAGTGGCTTTAAAATCAAAGCTCTTGCCAATGTCCACGTTTCCACACAGATGAAGGAATGCACAACTGTGATAAAACACTTGATGTAGATTGGTCTACTCAGGAGTAATTTTACACATCCTTTTACTAGGGTCTGAGAATCAGTACTAAGAAGGAAATCTGAACTTAATTTCCAAATTGAATAGTGACAGAGCATCTTTCTTGAACAGCTAAATTTGGCATGCTCTGACTTTACCTCAGCTATGGAAGTTGAGGTACTGATGATGTTAGCGTGTTTTGGTAATGAAATGTCTGCAAGAAAGCAATCAACTCAGAGAGCACCAAGGACCCCTCAACTATTAAAGTTTATTGGGAAAGACCAACACTCATCATAATTTTCTGCTTTAATTTCTAATTATTGGTCGCAGGCAAGAATGTTGATTTTAAATGTTGGTTTTATCCTTTGATGCCACTTACTAACAGAAGATGAGAGGATGAGAAATATGCTTTTGTAAATACAGGCACCATATACATGACTGAGACAAGGCTAAACATGGTTTCCTGTTGATTTTATAGAGAGACAATCTTAATGGTAAAGGCCATGCCTCCAATTTCTTATTGGAAATTGGTTTTTCCTTGGAATCTGCCCTGATCAATATGTCCCTCCAACATTTCGTAAGAGAATGAAGGGTTAGGATGAACTTGAAGTGGAAGTGGATCATGTAAATGTTGGGTTTACTTTAATTTAGGATGACTGCTTCACATGAGCTGACATAGATTTAACAAGCGATGCATGTGTATTTATAAGCCTTTTAACTTTTCATCCCAGTAAACAAGGAATCCTGACTGTACTGGATTTAAATTTTCTTTCTTTCTCATTCCCCATCTGTAAATGACAAACAGAAGAAACTATGCAGTGTTGGTGATAGGTACGTAAACTATGGTTTGTAAACGAATGAATGAATGAAATGAAATGAAACTGCCTGACATTGTCCTATTATAATTGAATAAAAGCATCCCAATTCAGACTCTTGTTCTTCAATCCCAATAAAAATGTCCTCTTTGATCCCTTTTAGAAGAGTACATTGCCAGCAAAGAGAGCAATGTTATGATTTCAAGTGCAAACAGACAGAGAAAAACAATAGCTTGTTATGTGCTCATATTTGCAGCTGAGATGGCTGTATAAGCAGAGCACTTGAGGCGAAGAACAAAGAGATGAATATGTGAGAGGCATTTGCATTACACTTAACTTCCCCAATACATAAAGATCTACTTTGGCATAGCTCTTTGCTCAGTACTTTATGTGGCTTTGTTTCAGGTGGGGAAGAAGCGTTTGAAGTGACAGTAATCTTTTCCCCACCTTTGTTCTGGGTGTGTGCTCTAACAGCTATCAAAAGCTTTAACAGTCTCCATGACTTATACTAAGAAAGAGTAGAAAGAATATTTGGGAAACTTGCAAGTGGCATAAAGCTAAGACTTTTCACTTCTAGGAGATGTGAATAATTTTCGAAATGAAACCAAGTGAAAAACAACTGAAAACCACATGTGTTTATCTATTTATGCATATCTATCTATCTATCTATCTATCTATCTATCTATCTATCTATCTAT
>JAKJMR010018379.1:294332-308341 GCA_024449315.1 Daboia siamensis | reverse complement strand
AACTCCCAGAATTCCTCAGCCAGCATGCCTGGCTGAGGAATTCTGGGAGTTGAAGTCCACAAGTCATCAAAGGGCCAAGTTTGAAGACCCCTGTCTTAAATCTAACAAACAAAATGGAGTCCAGCTGAGGAATTCTGGGAGTTGAAGTCCACAAGTCATCAAAGGGCCAAGGTTGAAGACCCCTGCTCTAGGGAATTATTATTTGCGGGCATTTTTCAATCAGCATAAGAGATAATGAAAACAGTTTAGTTAGTGAAATCCTCAGGAAATCATACCTTAAACATAGACATGGAACAAGGTGACTGTATGAAAAGGGAATCTTGGGAGGGTCATAAATGCTGAGAACAAACGATTACGCTGAAATATGTCTAAGATTCCAGATATGTCTGAAAGCAATGCCTTGGGAAAAGAGGAACTTGTGGGCAATGTACTAATTATGGTATAATGTGCTAATTATTACTGGAAATTAGGGTCAAATGTTCTGATTGTTGCTAGGCAATGCAGAGGTGAGCTAAGAAATATTAATAAATTGATAAAGTGGTAAGTTAACTTATAAGGGGATTGTTCTATGGTGGGCTTATGGAGACGTCTGTAAAAAAAACTTGTGGCCTTTATAAAGGGGAGTGAATAACAGACTTGGAAGGGACTTTAGAGGTCTTCTAGTCCAACCCACTGCTGAGGCAGGAAACCCTATACCCGTGGTGGCGATCCCATGGCATGCGTGCCACAGGTGGCACGCAGAGCGCTCTCTGTGTGCACATATGCCATCACCCCAGTCCTGGGCCTTCATCTTGGTTTTAAAAAACCTTTTCGTTTTAGGTCTCCATCACCGTGTGCAAAAAAAAAAAAAAAGCTTCAGTCAAGCCTTGGTGGAGCAGTGGGCTAATGCCTCCTTAAATAACACCAGCGGCCTGCAATTAGTGCAGGTTCGAGTCCCACCAGGCTCAAGGTTGACTCAGCCTTCCATCCTTCCGAGGTAGGTAAAATGAGGACCCAGATTGTTGGGGGCAATAAGCAGACTTTGTAATAATGCTGCTTGGGGTGGGGGCTTAAAGCCCTAATAAGCAGGCATATACATAGAATGAAGGCTATTGCTAAGCACATTGATTTGTGCTTTAAATTGTAAGCCGCCCTGAGTCTTCGGAGAAGGGCGGGATATAAATGGGATTAAAAAAAAATCAACTTCTTGCGGGGAAAAAAAAAAGATCTCACAACATTGGAATTGATTGATTGACGTTTTTAGTCCCACCCAGTCTGATGTTACCACCACAGCCATGCCCACCCAATGGGCCACACCCACCCAATTGGCCATGCCCACCCTGCACCCGATGATACATAAGTGGGTTCTGGGTTGTAGTTTGGATACTCAGTCTCTAAAAGATACACCATCACTGCCCTACACCATCTCAGATAAATGCTTGTCCAATCTCTTCTTAAAAACCTCCACTCTTTGAGCATTCACAACTTCTGGAGGCAAGTCGTTCCACTGATTAATTGTTCTAACTGTCTGGAAATTTTTCCTTAGTTCTAGGTTGCTTCTCTCCTTGATTAGTTTTCATCCCCATGTATCCTTTCTTTGGGGCAGAATAATTTTGTTTGTTTGTTTGTTTGTTTTTGCAAATCTCCACCTTGCTCTTTGTTTTCATTGGGCATTGTACACTGAGCAGAACCAGTTTTCTGGAACAACAACGGTGTAGGAGTGAACAGACTGGACCTGGACTGTGGAGATCCAGAATCTCTCCTCAGCCCTAGATGCCACTGACCCAGTCATTCTCTTTCAGTCTAAAGTACAACACAAAGTTGTTATTTTAAGGGGCAGAAAAAGGAGGAAAAGGCACTAGGTGCTCCATCTTCAGCTCCTGAAAGAAAGGTGGCTCTTAAATTTAAGAAATAAACACATAAGAAAAAATCCTTTAAGAAAAGGATTTCATCCTAAATGGTTTTTTTTAAAGGCTTCAGAAGCAACCTGGAATGCGGGCAAACGCCCTTAAAAAGAGGAGGAAATATAAGTTGCACGGTTTATTAGTCTATTTTTAGCCTGCCTTTCTTTCCAGAGGCAGAACTGTTTTCACTGAAGAGTTCATTTCTGAAGCCCACCTTGCTACTCTTCAACCCCAAAAGTTCACACCCAATTTGAAAAGCTTTTTTTGTTTCTCCACTTGTGCATAAATCAATCCTAACATTTACAGTACACATTTTACCCTCATCTATTTAAGAAAGTGTCAGAGCCCTTCACAAAAGAACAAAAAGCAAGCACAAAAGAAGTCAGCGAGTCTTTTAAATACCATTTGCGAACGCTCTCAAAATGATATTTACCATTCGCCGCAAAGGGGTTGAAGGGAATATACAAAAGAAGAACATCAAGATGGCCCAAAGTTCCTTCTATCCCCCCCCCCGCATTAATCTTAATTTTTTTTTTAAAAAATCAGAAACTAAATGAAAAGAAGAAGAAAAGAACAGAACAGAACAGAACAACCACTCAGCATCTTTCACGGCCTTCACCGTAGGAAAAAAGACAAATTAGGGAACGAGATAAGCCTAATATTGCGGTACTCATCTAGTTCTTCAACATAAGAGAATCTGTGAAAGTCCTTCATTTTCATTTGAAAAGGAAAAAACAAAATAAGCTTCTGTTCAGTGGCTTGTTGCCGGGAAATTAATCCTCGGTTTTCACAGCTTACTCAAGATGTCTTGTCTGAAACTTTGCACAATCATTTGGAAAGGTTAATTTTGATAATAGCTCTGAGAAGCAAGCTACTGTGTACACAAATGCCATCGTGAGGCTTGTATGGCAGGTTATCCCGTGGCCTACAGCCATTGGAATGAACCTGACCTTGTTGCAAACACATTTCAATGGAGAATTATTTAGACCTTTATTGGGATTAAATGTGTTCTCCTTCTTTGACTGAAGAACACCAGAGAGAAAAGGAACAAGTGTAATCATGTGTCCAGGGCAGTACATTGTACAAAATGCAAGCAACAACACATGGATCATTCACATGACCCATCAAAGCATCACATTGCAATTTGTGTGGGTGCTTTATTCTTCTGTCCATTTATCTATCTATCTATCTATCTATCTATCTATCTATCTATCTATCTATCTATCTATCTATCTATCTATCTTATATACCGCCCTTCTCCCATAGGACCCAGGGTGGTTCACAAGGTTATTAAAACAACATTACAATACCAAAAGTTAATAACAATTAAAATAGATTAAATTATCCTTGATTAAAAATCTAAAACCCCTATAACTCTGATTGAAAACCCAGTTACAATAAGTTAAAAATTAAAAATTAAAAATTCTCAGTCCTGGCCGGAAACCTCACAGAGCCAGGTCTTTAGGTCCCGGCAGAACGAAGGAAAATCAGAGGCAGTCCTGAGCTCTATGGGTAACTGGTTCCAAAGGGCAGGCGCGCCCACAGAGAAGGCCCTCCCCCTGGGTGTTGCCCGCCAGCAATCCTTTGCCGGCGGCACCTTGAGAAAGGCCCTCCCTGTGGGAGCGCACAGGATGAAGGGAACTTGATGCCGGCAGCAGGTGTTCCCTCAGATATCCCGGACCCGAGCCATTTAGGGCTTTATAGGTCATCACCAGCACCTTGAATCTGACTTGTAAATGCAGAGAGGGTGACCTTCCTGATGTAGCAATAGCAATAGCACTTAGATTTACATACCACTACCACTTCACAGTGCTTTACAGCTCTCTCTAAGCCAGTCTATTGCCCCCAACAATCTGGGTCCTCATTTTACTGACCTCAGAAGGATGGAAGGCTGAGTCAAACTTGAGCTGGTGAGACTTGAATTGTCGAAATGCTGGCAGTCGGCAGCCGAGAGAAGTAGCCTGCAGTATCTGACTGCAACATTTTTTAGTGATCATTAGTGTCTGATGAAAACATATTTGTTCATCGGAGAGATTATAGCACCTGTAGTCAGCATTGTCTGATGCTTATTGCCTCTTCTTTTTTTTCTGTTTACTCATGTATTTGTTGGCTAACATTTAATATGACAGTTAACTTGGTTGTTGTTTTTCCCCCTTACAGGCATAATTCTTTGAATGGGTGAAGCAGAATAAACAGAATTAATAGACAGAATTAATTCATTAAGGAAAAAAAAATACAAGATGATAATCCTCAGCAAAAGATCTTATACTGGAAAGGTTGATCTGGATGCTCTGATGCTTGTTTTCCAAGCTTCTCATAAACTCCAGCAGATCAATCTTGATTGATATAAGGAAGCTAATCAAGGAATTATTGGATATTGGCCAATCTTCAAATTGCAGGGCTGTAGGTAGGCTGGGAAATTCAAACCTCCTCAAAGTAGATAATAAATAAGGGATGCGGTGGCTCAGTGGGTTAGGACGCTGAGCTTGTCAATCAGAAGGTCGGCAGTTCGGCAGGTCGAATCCCGAGTGCCGCGTAACAGAGTGAGCGCCTATTACTCATCCCAGCTTCTGCCAACCTAGCAGTTCAAAGGCAAGTAAAAAGGCAAGTAGAAAAATAGGGACCACTACGTTGGGAAGGTAACAGCATTCCATGCGCCTTTGGCATCTAGTCATGCCGGCCACATAATCACGGAGATGTCCTTGGACAAGCACTGGCTCTTCAGCTTTGAAACGGAGATGAGCACCGGCCCCTAGAGTTGGAAACGACTAGCACGCATGTGCGGGGGAACCTTTACCTTTACCTTTAGGTTGGCTGGGAAATTCAAACCATCTCAAAGTAGGTAATCAATAAGCAAGCCCATATCGTTAGCAAGAAAATTACATAAAGGTACCCAAAACTGCATATCAAAACTTCAGTAAAACTAGGCTTAAGTAAATTTGTCACCAGATCACTACATAGATACGTAACTGTCCACAAGTACTTCACCATTTCCTTCTTTTGAGACTTATTTATTGCTCCATCTAACCAGCAGCCCTTCCTTTCTTGCAGGTATTTCCATCAAATAATACAGTTGATATAGAAAAATCTTACTCTACATAGTTTGCTTAAATCAGGAATGTGGTCACTGAATACTGCTTAGTCAACTAAAAAATAAATAAAAGGTCCTCGTATTTGCATGTCTCTAACATTATATGTGCATGTGCGGGGGAACCTTTACCTTTACCTTTTAACATTATATTTAGCTAGGAGGATGAAAAGGTTTTTTGGCTTTAAATGTTCTTCACATTTCAATTATCTGGAATTGCTATTTCCAAGGGTTCTCCTTGGCCTCTTGTCTTGCTGACCATTAGAATAGCAACCTTAAACAATATTAATGTTGACCTTGTTTTGAACAAAATAAGGTCCATCAAATATCTCTGAAGACAGTGTTATAAAGCTTTTAGGCTAAAAGGGACCTCCCTCACACCCCTATACATACACATTCACCCACTTGAAAGAAAGGTCATGTAGTTGGCCTTGGAAAGTTCTGTAAAAGGTTGACTACTCTGGGCTCCGGTCAATAACTAATCATCCATTATCCATCCTGTAAACTATCATGACTGGCCAACTTCCATTTTTTAAGCTGGAAGTTACCTGTCATTGCTCAATAATGCTCTTTCTAAATAGCCCATACACAGAATATGAACAGAATCTATTGGCAATTCCCTTAAAGTCATGATGTGAACTGATAAGATTTCACTAAAGTAGTTTTATGGTGCTTGTTTTTCTTCCAAGAAGAATTATGTTGTAAAATTATTTTTACTAAGGTGGCCCATAAAATGATCTTATATGCCATAGACACTGAACTAAAAGGATTATATTAACTGCTATAAAAGTCAAATTATATCTAATACAATATTTAGTATAACTAAAAATGCCCCCCCCCATTTTATGGCAGATGTTTTCTGACAGAAGCAGGGGAAAATCTCCTGTCAGTATCAAGTACCCTATCATATGAAATGAGTTCCTTAAAGAGAGTTTAATGAAAGAAAATGAGGATTCTCTTATCTCTGACATTTTTTATTTTACATATTGGCTGACAGCTTAGTGAATTAAGGACAGTTTTTCTCCCAAATCAATTCTAAAACGTAGCATCAAAATTACTGAATGGAAGGGCAGTACAGAATACCAAAATGGTATCAAGTGGATTTTGAAAAGCGAGCTTATCAAAATGACAGTGCATAAAAAGGTTTTAAACATTTTTTTCTACAATGTCCCAATACTCCTAACTACATATTACAGGACTGACTAGCATTAGTCTTTCCCTGATTAAAAATCTATAAAAGGGTGTGTGTTTTTGAAAAGAAGGGATGCTACCAAAACAGCAGGTTCTGATTATATATATATATATATATATATATATATATATATATATATATGTAATCATATATATGACTTCCAGAAGCAGCATGGGTTCAGCCGGTTCTCTGAACTCAACAAAATTTAGCTACTGGTTCTACTGAACCGGTGTGAACCAGCTGAATCCCACCACTGACTCCAGTTCTAATCTATTTCTAACCAGCACATTAGGAACAGCTTGGTATCGTGTTGAAAGCATCAGGTTAACCTCCAGACAAACTGGGTAATCATGAATTCTAGTCCTTTCTTGGGTACAAAACAAGATGGGTGATCATGGATCAATCACTTTCAGCCCCTGTAAAGAAGCAATGGCAAGCTACTCCTAAAAAAAAAAAATGTCAAAAAAACACAGCCAACCAACCTGCTTAAAGAAACAAAGCCAGCACCACACACAACCCCACCAATATTTATAGAGAGACGGCAGCTTCGCACAAGCACGAAGCCGAAGACACCAGCCTGAAGATGACAAGTGGGATCTCATCGAAACGTTGCCAAGACACCCTCAATCTTACACAGGAAAAGATCCGAATACGCCAAGACCGACCTACCTACATACATACATATACATATACATATACATATACATATACATATCATACACACACACACACACACACACACATATATATAAAGCTTACATTGGCAAACATTGAAAGAAGGTCTGAAAGAATGATCATTTATGTTAAAAGAATAACAAAATAGTTGAAAGGGAACTTGCAGATCTTCTAGCCCAACCCCCCAAAAGCAAATAAAAGTATGCAACAAATGATAAGATCAGCTGTTACCCTATAACACAATATTTGGTTGCACAAATGCTTTTTAGTGGCAATGGGAACATTTTCACTTTGTGCAAACAATTTCCATTTAAAAAGGATCAATCTTATTTCCATGGCAATATAAGAAATAGGATGAAGCCTCCATGGCCAAGATCAAAGGGTTATTTTTTTCAGACTCTGCAACTTCTCCATCCTTATTAACATTACCCATATATCTGTGCGCATCAAGATAATACTCCATGCATCTAATGAAATGTTCTATGGATCACAAAAGTTTATAGCATAATCAATTTCAATGGAGAATCTCTCTATCCCAGGATTGAACTGTGGTGTTCTTGGTAGCCTCTGAGCTTGGTTGTTTCCTTGCAGATCTTCCATCACTAACTAAGCAACAGTGTCAATAGCAAAGGTCAACACTGACAGGTTGTTTCATTCCCCAACACTTCAAAAATCAAGCCTAAATTATTATGACTTTCCCCAGTCACTTTGGGAAGGCATTCCTTGATATAATAGGAAAAAAAGCCCAGTGTGGTCTTTGAACTAATCCCTGAATTCAAGGGAAGCATCAAAGAATTTGAAACAAATGCCAAACAAAACTATAAATAGTTTCTATCACCAACATTTATTGATTAGCCAGCAGGTTTTCATTTCTCTACAATTTAAGGTCTCCTAACTGGTTCTAAAGAAATGTTTATTTGACCATCCCTAAAAATTGTCCAGATACCTCCACATTTACTCTTATTTCTACAAGTCTACTTCATCTTTTATTTAGGGGGAATTACTCTACATCCTCTGATTTTCTCAAGCACACCTGCCTTTTTTCTATTCAAGAATGCCCAGTTAAGGAATCTAAAAATCGGAATTCCAAATTGGAAAAGAAAACATTTGAATTTCTCTTTGTAAACCTTTGTAAACATGGACAAAACACGGGTCTTGACTATAATAGATTCCAGAACTTGAAATACTTTGCGTTCTCCTACTCATCCTATCTCATCCCTAGAGCTACACGGGTAAGGATCTGTTGTATTATTTAAAGTGGAGGCTTCCAAGCTAGATACCATCTTGTCTAGTTCCTATATATAGAACATGCTTAATTATGTTTCATATTTTCAGGCAATGAACTTCTTCCCTTTTATCAGTCAGCTAGCAGTCTGTATTTATCCTACATTGGGCTTAATGTGTAAACCGTTAGGCCAAATGGTTGCTTCTTATGCACGGAAGAACTACGGCTGTAGAAACAAGTGAATGGTAGTTTAGGATTGTCAGCTGCATTCAACTGGATAGATGACAAAATGTGTGTGGGCTGACTGCAAATGTTCAAGGTACAATTATATAAGCCATCTGGGGTAGCAGAGGCTTGCTTTAAGGCTTAAAAAAAAAAAAAAAAAACTACAGCAAGTGTTCCTCAAATGCAGGAAGTACCTAAATGGAAGGTTTAATTCAATTTACTTAAGAGCATCTCTCTCTAAGCATCAGGACTCTACTCTGAAATTTTCACTTGCTCTGTACTTATCAATTACTACATCTTTTCGGCGTCCAGTGTTCAGAGTTTGAGCACTGTTTTTTTTTTTTTTTTTTGTACAGAAAAGAAAAAAAAGATGAAAATACGAGGAAAAGACATTTACTGGATTTCCTTTGAATGAGTTAGCTTTTAAGAATTTGAGAGAGAGAAAAAGAACCTTGAATGTTAACCTTTCTGCTACAAGAAATTGTACTTCAGTTTGGTGAGCAATAATGGATACATCCACGAAGGTATTTTGACTTGAAGGATACTATCCTCAGAAGGTGACTCTCTTACCTTCCAGCTCCAACAGGACCTCAGTGATAGAGATGGAACTGATTTGGTTATTTTCATGTTCTAGAATCTTTGACTAATCATTTTGCCATGCCCTGCAAATTTTCCATCTTCTGTTAATCAACTTGGTTATCTTAGGGAACCCTAGAAGGTCAGTGAAGCAACATTTTCATGGACTTAGTGGTGTAAACAGAGACACTGGAAAGCTGAATACGTGTCTTCCAATCCATTTCCCAAAATATTTGCTTGACTGAATCCATTTATTTTATAAACCTGCAGTGACCATTCCCACCCACAGAAGATACGTTTCTTTCTTACATGCTTTCAAACTGCTAGGTTGGCAGAAGCTGGGATGAGTAACAGGCGCTCACTCTGCTACGCGGCACTCGGGATTTGACCCGCCAAACTGCTGACTTTCTGATTGACAAGCTCAGTGTCCTAACCCACTGAGCCACCACGTCCCCTTTAAGGTAAACTTACCTATCTGCTTTGCAATGGAATTGTAACCAAGACAGGCTCTTGTACCAATACAGACCATCAAAATTAGGCACTTCTCCCACTTTATCACTTCACTAAGAAGTGACTCTAAGGAGGTACTGCAGAAGCTTCCATGCATCAACAATTAAAGTTGCAACAATTAATTTCAGCTGAGCTTTCTCAGTCAACAGTAATGATGATCACACCTGGATATCAGAAACATGATCTCATTTCTTGGAAGATTAGCAATTAAATGAGCAAGGTACGGAAGCAAACACAGACAAAAGTGCCTAGGAGGTACTCAAAAGAACGGAATGAGAAAAGCCTCAACAGGGAAGAAACGCATGGGAATGTTAAAAATAAATAAATAAAAGTTTCATTCGACTTGCAGCTTTGAGCTCTGCTAAGTCCCATCTCCAGAGCACACGTTACCAAAAGTGCTAGTAAGAAAATCAGATTAAAAATAGACTGTCAAATATAGCCATCCAAATCAGAGTGTGATAGCAGCAATGTATGCCTCTTTAGACAACTTCTAAATAAGAATTAACTTTGAAACAGCACAGGTTGCATTTAAAATTAAACAACAACAGCAACAACAAAAAACTCACAGCCAGAACTGGTAGTTACAAAAATAGTTGTTACCTAAAGTAACATCTATGATCCCTGCATTCATGCTCTACAGCCCACATTGTCAACCATTTTCTTTCTCTCTTTACTTCATTTCATGGAGTGATATTTGCAAGAGAAAGTGGTTTTCTTGCAGTGACCTCACCTAACCATTGTTAGTCTTGCCTCAAGATTATTAGCCATAGCCACCTCTCAAAGCCTGACCTTATTGAGCTGAGCAATAAAATATATAAATGGATTCTATCAAGGCTCACTTGATTTGAAACAGACTTCTCTGCAAGCTATAACTCTGATTTTAGGGCCACACAGATATATATCCTATATCTGACAAACAATTGGGGGGCTGAGGGCTAAAAGACATGAATAATTGTTGCTGGACTTGGGTATTTCTGTCTAGTGAAAAGTAGAACTAGCAGTGTTCCAATGTTTAATGGACCGCCGCAAAGAAGAGGAGGTCAACCTATTTTCCAAAGGACCAGAAGGTAAGACAAAAATCAATGGATGGAAACTAAACAAAGAGAGAAACAACCCAGAACTAAGGAGAAATTTCCTGACAGTAGGAACAATCAACCAGTGGAACAGCTTGCCTTCAGAAGCTGTAGGTGCTCCAACACTGGAGACTTTTAAGAAGGGATTGGACAACCATTTGTCTAAAATAATATAGGGTCTCCTGCTTGAGGGACCTCCAAGGTCCCTTCCAACTCTTCTGTTATTCTGAATTATTAATGAAGAATGCTTCCTATACTGTCACCATTGACCACCTCACTTAAAAATCACATGTCTGAAAAAGTCTGAGTGAAGACCGATGTTATGATCAATTTCTAAGCATCCTTAGAAATTGATCTTTAGCCAAGTTTTCTTTAGCCAAGATTGCTTTAGCCAAGGTTGCTTTAGCCTGCAGTTCGGTGGTTCGATTCTCACCAGCCCAAGGTTGGCTTAGCCTTCCATCCTTCAGAGGTCAATAAAATGAGGTCCCAGATTGTTGGGGCTAAATGCTGACTCTGTAAACCACTTAGAGAGGGCTGTGAAGCACTGTAAAGTGGTATATAAGTCTATGTGCTCTTTCTCTTGCTGTACGTCTACAGGGTCATGACTTCAAAGGTAAATAAGCATAACCATTGCATTGACTGCTGAGAGCTAGCTTCGTTTAGATATTGGCCTCAACAACAGTAGCCCAAGATGAAAGCTAATCTACGTAGACCAAGTCTACGGAGATTCTCAACCATCCAGTTCATGATTGTTCCAAAGGTACTTTTCCAAAAGGCAATTGGACTTCCTTAGGTTTTTTTCTTTCTTTTCTTTGAACATGTTTTGCTTCTCATCCAAGAAGCTTCTTCAGTTCTTCAGAAGGAAGGAGGAAAAAAGCAAGAAAGTCCAGCTACCTTTTGGAAAAGCACCTTTTGGATGATGTCAAAAAAAGTGACTCCCTAGAGGTTTGTCCAACTTCTAGCAGAAGCTGAAAAAAATAAGGTAGCTATAGATATATCCTTCTGACCACCATCACTGTTTACGTATTCAAGTCTCTGAGCTTTGACTTCAACGTTCTTCAGCTGTTCCCAAAACTAGTGGACAAATGTGTCAATAAAGTTTGTTTTGTAATCAAAAGGCACAGGCTGTTTCCTCTGGATCCTTCAAATTCCTGGAGGATTTTGTCCCCAACTGCCATTCTTTTAATAGAGTATCGTAAGATTGTTCTCTTTGAACAGGGTTAATGATCTACCATTTCAAAGGCTACTTTTTATCTCTTCAGGAATGCTGCTAGACCAAAGCCACCTCTGCCAAGATCAGTATTCTAAGCTGCTATTATCTCAGAGAGGAGCCAGTTCAGCTCATTGTGAGTTTTGAAGATAGCTCAAGGTTCTGACCGATTTCTCTGTGGTTAGAAAATGTTTCACCCTGAATGGTTTCCTTCTGATAAAACAATCCATACTATTACTGCTAACCTATAGTGGAAATAACAAATGTTCTCAACCACTTGGTTATATTGAGCAAATAGAATGTCATTTTTATGTTATCTTTAAAGCAGGCCTGGTAGAGATACGCTCTCAACCAGGCAATCATTAGCTGTGGATCCTCTCTCTTACTCTCCCCACCCCCAATTTTTTTTTCTAAAATATTAATATTGAAAAATGGACAGCAAAAAGGTGTTACCAAAACATCTGAGCAAGCTTTGAGATACAATTTTACACGATCAGCCCCAAATGTTCAGGTACTGGTAGCTGGTGCCTCCTGTCCCCTATTTTCCTGGACAGTAAAGCTATCGTAATCAGAGCAAAGAAGGAATGAAGGCAAATATAAGTGTGCCGGGATAATATTGCAGGATTGCCAAGGTGATGATTTAACAGCTAACCAGCTTATGTAATGTAAGATGTAAGATGTAATGCTGGGAATGACTCAGCAGGGTCTGTATCTCTTTAAGAGCTTTTGTATGAAAGGGAAGGCTATGCAGAAGTGATCTCTCTCTTCTGTTTTCCTACTGTAACTGCTGAGTGTTGGATCCTTCTGTATTAGCACGTGTATATATATATATATTGTTCCTGGTGTATAATATTGTAGATAGTGTAAGATAAACCACCATTTAATATAGAACACTTTTTACTGTGTTTACTCCTGGGTTATCTTGTCCAATAAGACTGTGCACACTCTGCAAGGATCCAGTCTGAGTTGGTCACTGGGCCAGAAGTTTAGTCTTCTGAGCTTTTAGACTCATCCTGGACCCATCCTCAGAGTACTTCTCTCTACTAGCATGTGGTAGAAAGCAGTTCCTTGAGGATGGGGTCCAGCATGAGTTTGAAAGCTTGGAAGACTAAACCTCTGATTCTGAAGCCTGATCCAGATTGGAGTCAAGCTAAGGAGATTTTGGGGTCTACATGTGTTCCATGCTACAAAAGGCTAGGAAAGTTACAGCAGAGCATACAGAGAGGAAAGTCACTTTCTGATATATTCCCTCTGCTCCACAGACTGGTTGAAAAAACACTTTCTAAATCCACATCAGTCATTTGTCATGGTAATCTTTTGCAACAGAAACAATAAAGACTTAAGGGATTAAGATGTCACAAGCACTTGGTAATCATTATGGATCATTTTAGCATTTTAAAACTATGTAATTTAAAAAGAAAAGAGAAGTGAGTGGAATGCTATACATTCAGAGTAAAATCAAAGGATTATTTTTTGACTCTCACGATGTAGCAGAGAAAGAGTTGAGGCCAGGTTTTTGTGAGTTTGAAGGAATCAGAAGGGAGAATGTTAACAAAATCAATATTTAATGCTTTTCACTTATTTCTTAGGACAACCACATCTGGACAGGCACTGGTGCTCCATATAGCAGTTTTCTGGGTTCTGTAATCCAGCTCTAGTAGCCTATAAATTTACTCCTAAGTTACACCAGGGGAGCTCATTTTAAAACTGTAAGCTTATTTTTTTTTTTTTTTAAAGATTAATAACTTGAGATTTTAGGCTTGTCTTTAAATAGATGGGTAGGTGGATGGACAGATAGAACAAAAACAAATGACTAAAAATAAATTATTTCCTAATTTAGAATACAGTAGTTTTATTATTTTTTTAAAGACAATCTAATGAGTTTTACTTAATATCATGGCAGATGACAGCTAACATCAAAAATTCTAATCACAGTAGGACCTGATTAGAAGGAAGACCATAAGAAAAACACTGGACTTTAGACTAGACTGGGAATGGAGAGGAGAGGAGAGGGACATAGAAGAAAGCAATGGAAAGCAGTTTCAAATTTGGGCTAAGAAATTCATCTGGATTACCCATGTAATGATAAATAATGGAACATGTTGATTATTACCAATTAGAAATATAATTTTACATGTTGATTGAATGTGACCTCTCTCTCTCTCTCTCTCTCTCTCTCTCTCTATATATATATATATATATATATATATATATATATATCAGAAGGGTATGGCTGACTGACGAAAACAAATAAGTTTGAAATGCATATCAGTCTCCCTTTAATTCTTTGTTAGCAAAACCAATTTACACAAATATGAGCTGTCATCAGTGGTGACTACTGCCTGTTCGATG
>JAKJMR010018379.1:259190-286135 GCA_024449315.1 Daboia siamensis | reverse complement strand
CTCTCTCTCTCTCTCTCTCTCTCTCTCTCTCTCTCTCTCTCTCTCTCCTGTGTGGCATAGCTATACATTGCCCTATTTGGAAATTTACTTGTGATGTGTAATGACTTTTTCAATATCTAGTGTTCCTTTCTTACTTTCCTCAGCCTTCAACTGTAAATGAATACAATTTAAATAATTACTGTCTTCCCAAAGAAACTTGGGGATTGTAGTTGAACAGAAAGTCAAGATCTTAGAAACTGTTATAAGGGGCACTTAACAGCTGACTTAACTTTATTCTTGACTGTACTACACCAACCACATTAACAAAGATGATATACATTGGAAGTGCAGATCTAACCATTTCTATCCATGCATGCACCACTCTCTCTGTGCCAAATATTACAAACTGTTTAATTCCCGCGATTGAGTTTCCAGTCCACAAAGAATCCCCAGATCTGATTACACTTGTCCAATTGCAAAATCTGTCACCTCTGTTTTTGACTTCTGATAAAATCTGATGGGCTATAACGTCCCATCTTGACCTGAACATTCTCCTCTGAAGTCAAGTTTAACATTTTAAAATACGTTGATTGCTCTTTCAAGTTGCTGGCAATGTATAAATACAGCTTATGTTCTGTTTGTAATTTCCTTCTTTCAAGCAGAAAGTATTCTTCCAGCAATTTATCACCATTGTAGGCTGTAGAAATCACCACAAATTGTCCCTAGGGATGTTAACACTTCTTCACTAGCAGTTGAGGCATAGTTGGTTCCATTGTTTGAAAAGTTGAAGGAAACTTTCTGGCCAACATCTGATCTTTCAGGAACTCTGTCTGCTATGAATAGGTGAATTGTTTGGAAAAGTGCTTCAAATGTAGCAAAGTCACTTTATCTTCTCATATTTTGTTGTGATCAAAACATCTTGCAAACAATGCATGTTGCAGACTGAGGCGTTAGACTTCCCGAAATTTTGATAAAATCCTAACACATTCAAGCCATCAAAAGAATTGATGTTGAATCTTCAAGAGCCCACATAGTCAAATCACTCACACAAATAATTTACTGGTTCTATAATGACCTAGCAGCCAATACAATTGACAAAAGATCATCTTCATAATTACATACACATATTTCTTCCAGCAAAAATAGTTATACTTTAAAAATAAAAAAAATAAAAATGGGGTTTTTACTCCAAAGACCCCAATTTCATTGGTAAGTTTAGAGCAAATTTCATTACATACTGTAAAAGATCAGGGCATTTTCAAAGAGGGGGTCTTTTCAAAATTATAGTCTGAGACTTATTCTTGTTTCCATGGAAATGACCTTTTCCTATTCTATGGAAATGGAAGTAGTTTTATACATTCTCTTCTTCCGGCTTTATTACACCAGCAAAGCTATAATTCAAAATACAGCCAGGAATATAGGAAACAGTGAAGTAACTCTACGGCCAGGAGATTTTAGAGCACAAAGTCATTTTCAACTATTCGTAGGTTCCTAAAGAAATATTTAGATATTTTTTTCTTTTTTAAAAAATAATAATAATGATAATTACTTTTCAGTACCTGAAGAGTTGGAGAATTATTTTCTAAGCTGTAAAAGTCAAAAGAGACATCACAAAAATGGAGATTGACCTAACTAGTATTGTATTTCATTCTTCTTCCTTCTTTCTCTTAGAATAAAATTAGTCAGTAAGCATTATGGATGTTTACCTGGAATGCTACAGACCATAATTTCTTTAGGAAGAAATGCTCTTTCTAAAGAAATGTAAGGGTTGTCTCCCTATGCATGTAGTTTGCAGCTACTTCAAGCATTCCCCATTGAATTCTTAAGGCATAAGCAGACAAACTCACCATTACAAATTCCCATGATAGACTTCTTGTGGTCAAATGCTGTTTCAAATAAAGGCTATGCTGAGGCAGGTTTTTTTTTTTTTTTTAATTAATTAATTGCAGAACTGCACTTCCCAGCAATTGTCCTCTTCCTGTAGCTGACTGGAACGATAACAAAACCTTGCACTTTAAAAATGCAATTGCTTCCTATGTAAAGAATTTGTTTTATGATGAGCAGAATTTAACATAGTAACACATCTCTATCATTTAAAATACAGTACTTAAAGAAAATGATCTGGTTAAGATCTGCATATGTGGGACTGATTGGGGTAGATTGCAAGGGCGACTCCGAAATATAATGTTATCATATTTTATCTATATCTTACATTATTGTACATTATTACAATTTCATTTTAGATTGTATTTTATTACTATTTCATCTTAAATTGTATTTTAATTCCATTTTAAATTGTATTTTATCAAATTCCATTTTAAATTGTATTTTATCAAATTCCATTTTAAATTGTATTTTATCAAGTTTTGGTGATGGTTTGTTGCTGCAACTTTGCACTTTGATATGGCCCAAGGGCTAATCAATAAAGTTGTTGTTGTATTTAAAATGTTCACAGCATCAGAAATGTTGTTTTTTGCATGCTATTCCTGATTTTTCAAACATTAGGAGCAGATCTTCACTTTCTTCCCATCTGTCAGCCTGGATTTCTTGAGGACAGTAGAAATATTGGAAGCTGATCAAAACGTTATGCTTACTAATATGGTTCAGATGGCCATTCTTGACATATTTCCAAAATACCTCACCATCTTTTATTATAATTTTCCTGTGCTGTTTATTTGCCAAATGGTTAATTTGATAGTGCGGATCATTACTAAGTAAATTACAAGTAATAATAATAATACATTCTTAAGAACATAATGTTTGAGGAGGGGATGGTAAAACAAGCAGAATGTATATCTAAGGAGGTCATAGAGAATTGCTAATTTGAGGGGGGGAGGAAATGAAAGTTGTCATTTTTATCTTTTTGAAGCTCTTACACCAGTAAAACGTACAAATCAGTAAAAAGGGATCCAAAGATACTTTTTTTTTCACGAGACAACTGGATTTTCTTGCTTTTCTTTGAAGACGTTTCGCTTCTCATCCAAGAAGCCTCTTCAGAGCCTGAAGAAGCTTCTTGGATGAGAAGGGAAACGTCTTCAAAGAAAAACAAGAAAGTCCAGTTGCCTCATGAAAAGGCATCTTTGTGACAACTATGACCTGGATGACTGAAAATCTCCATAGACATACAGTGAAAAGGGAAAACGGGAAAAAATAATAATAATAGTATGATTGAACATTATTAAACCCAGAGAAACTCAGTTTGAAATAAGATAGCAATAGCACTTAGACTTATATAGAGATCCATTGTGTTTTACAGCACCCTGAGCAGTTTACAATATCAGTATGTTGTCCCCAGTCCTCATTTTACTAATCTTAGAAGGATGGAAGGCTGAATCAACCTTGAATCGGCCAGGATCGAACTCCTGGCTGTGGGCAGATTTAGCCTGCAATACTGCATTCTAAGGGACGCGATGGCTCAGTGGGTTAGGACGCTGAGCCTGTCGATCAGATGGTCGGCAGTTTGGTGGGTTGAATCCTGAGTGCCACATAACAGAGTTGAGTGCCTGTTACTCGTCCCAGCTTCTGCCAAACTAGCAGTTCAAAAGCACGTAAAAATGCAAGTAGAAAAATAGGGACCACTACGTTGGGAAGATAACAGTGTTCCGTGCGCCTTTGGCATCTAGTCATGCCAGCCACATGACCACGGAGATGTCCTCGGACAAATGCTGGCTCTTCGGCTTTGAAACGGAGATGAACACTGGCCCCTAGAGTCGGAAATGACTAGCACGCATGTGCGGGGGAACCTTTACCTTTACCTTTCCTACATTCTAACCACCGCACCACCACAGCTCATACCATCAAGATGTTTTCCATGCAGAGGAAAAGCAGTCTTGTGATTCTAAATGCCTCAGACGCTGCTCAGAGATTGAGTCCAAATCAGTTTTGAGATCTAGGTCCTCTCCCATTCTTAAACCATCCTATTATCAACTATTCGATTTGGATGCAAAAATCCACCAAGTAATAATGAAATCTTTAAGCTACAAAGGTCTTAATTGAACCGCAAGGTTCAACCTGTATTGAAAATTAAGATGCTAAGGCTCAATTTTGTGTTTATAAAGAGCTACTTCCTCAGAATCCATTCAACCTGAATTTCACAGAATTTTGTTCCATGCTCCTCAATTTTAAAAAAAAAAATGGATCTCCAGAGTTGCTCTGGATAACAGGATGGGCAGCATATAAATTCAATCCATCCATCAATAAAGATGCATGTTTCTGGTTAGTTAAACAGTGCTTCAACAGAGACTACAATGAGACTTTAATACTTTAAATAAACCTGAGCTCATTCTCACCAGCAAATTCAACTCCTCTAGAAAAGGAGGAAGAGCTGCTGAATTGTCTAAAAAAGCCATGACTGAACAAACACCAAGTAATTGACTTGGACCTCACATTATTCTGTTACCTTGTTTTCACTGGCACTCCTGTTACATTGTCTAAATACCTCTTATAGTATCCTCTGTGCCGGTCTAAGAAGCAAGTTGAATTTGATACCTTTCAAAGGTAATGTTGAAAGAAAAAATCTTCATCAGGGTCCAGTCCAAGCCGGGAATAAGCAAAATGGAGGCTGCTTTAGAAAGAAGGTTGTAGTTTATTGAAGAGCAGAGCCAGACAGAAGTGTGGCTCTGGGAAAAACTGACCACATGTTGCTGGGAGTAGTGGGTTTTCTATACCTTCTTGGGCTTTTGTGTTTGAGGTTGTTTCCTGTGGCATAAACTTTGACCTGAGGTTCAGTGTGCCTTTCTAGTAGCCTAATGGTGGTGGGTTAATCCTATTATGTCCTAAAGGTCATGTCTTTAGAGTTTGGGTGGGTATGTAGATTTTAGGGGTCTTTGTCCTTCTAATCTCATCGGCTTCTAGTTTCCTGGTACCAGTCTTTCTGAATGAACCACCAAATCTGTATTTCTAAAAGCTGGCCTGTTTGGTTTCTGTTTGGGAGGGGGAGACTTGGGGCTGTCTTTGCCTAAGATTTTTCATTATTCCTTTGGGGTAATAATGTATTAGGGTTCCTTGCATTCCATATCAAAGCAAGAGAACATTTAGTCAAATAAATACTGAAAGTCTGTCTTTCTTACAATTCTTTTTCAACAGGAATTATCCTCTTACAATATCCAGTTGGGAACAACAACAACAACAACAACAACAACAACAACAACAACAATAATAATAATAATAATAATAATAATAATAATAAATAAATAATGAAGGCTGAGAGCTTCCTATATGCAAGATTTGATTTTTGTATCAAAATGTATTTTTCTACAAGGGAAAGTTTTCTCTGTATAAAAGTTGCTTTTTTTTTTTTAACTTTCAGAATCATTATTCTAGTCAAGGCTTATACACAAAGAACTGCTCACAGAATTCTCTTTGAAGTAATCTGTATGAACTTTTTTCTTGCATTTGCAACTCTGGCCATAGCCAGAGGTAAAATAGCATCAGGCAGATGGACTAAACAATTGAAAGTTGTTCTTGATTACATGAGCATATCTGTATGGTTTTACTTGCAGTCATGCAAAAGTAGCTTGGTATTCCATTTCCTCAGGATCTTCCTTCCTTCCTCCCTTCCTTCCTTCCTTCCTTTATCCCCCCCCCCCCCTCTCTCTCTCTAAAGTAGAGGTAAGACATAACTTACAACAGTTCATTTAGTGGCCGTCCAAAGTTACCATGGCACTGAAAAAAGTGACTTATGGACTATTTTTCACACTTTGTAGCATCCCCACGATCATGTGGTCAAGATTCAGATACTTGGCAACTGACTCATACTTGTGACTGTTGCTGTGTCCCAAGTTCACATGATCACCTTTTGCAACCTTTTGACAAGCAAAGTCAATGGGGAAAGCCAGATTCACTTAACAATCATGTTACTAAACTTAAGAGCTGCACTGATTCACTGAATAGCTGTGGCAAGAGAAGTTGCAAAACAGGGCAAGAAAGAAAGGTTTGTAAAATGGCAGCGGAACTCATTGAACAACAGAAATTTTGGGCTCAGTTGTGGTTGTAAATTAAGGATTACCTGTATACAATATTTTATATACTATTAGTCCCTCTCTCTCTTTTTTTTTTTTTACAACCCTGAAATCCCTGAAACTCTTTTCTCAAATAATAGATTAATAGAACCAACTTTCATCTCAGGACCAGGATTAAAAATATGTGAAAATTTCCAGCTTCGTGGACTCGTACTCTTTTTCAGTATGATTGAATTTTTGTAAATTCCATCCTGAATGACTAAAATATGCTACCCTTAGCTCATCTTTCTTGGATGGTCATCTTCTTTCACCCAGCATGGAGATTTGGGAAAGGCAAACATGGAAAGGTGAGAAGGAAATGGCCATATATTCAAGGAAGGTAGATCACTTGAATCCACCCCATTAATCAAGGGGTTGATGCAGTGGTGGGATTTAAATATGTAAACAACTGGTTCTTTGTGTGGATGCTACTTCCAGAAGTCCATTCTGGGCCTGGGCAACAAAAAATTAGCTAGGTTCTGTTGAAGTGGTGCAAACTGCCTGAATCCCACCACTGAGTTGATGTATGTTACTACCAGAATACTCCCCCATCTTACCATTATGGTGCCAGGGAAATTTATTTATTTTTTTAAAAAAAAGATTCAAGTTTTTTGTTTTATTTTCATAGAAACTCAGGCTCTAAGTCACATATTTATTATGAAGGATTTTGTTGCAATACTAATATTATAGTATTGGGATGCATCCTCAGAGAATCACCCATTTTAAAAGTACCCAGTCACCTCGCTGACCTACTTTGTTGTACTATTCCCTATGATTTTGTGAATCAGAGTGGACTTCATCATTAGCAATTTAGGAAAGTAAGTTAGCTAGTCTTTAACAAGGCTAGGTTTTGTTGGGATCACACAGAGTTTGCAGGATTTGATTGCACAAAAGCCTAAACACATCATAGTACCTTAGTTGGAATTACAACTGAAGTGGTGTGCAGACTTACTTTCTAAAATTCCCTGGGATTTTGTTTTGTTCTGCTCTAGAAAGCTATAGATATCTCTCTAGAGACATTTGGATGGGAAATCTTATTATACATTTGGCCTTTTTCTTTCTCTGTCCCATGATCTGATTCATCTAAAAAACCTTGATCCTACTTGACAAAACCAACCAGATTTATAGCTAACCTACAATTGATGAATAAGGGATGCAGTGGCTCAGTGGGTCAGGACGCTGAACTTATCGATCAGAAGGTCGGCAGTTTGACGGGTCGAATCCTGAGTGCCGCGTAGCAGAGTGAGCGCCTGTTACTCGTCCCAGCTTCTGCCAACCTAGCAGTTCGAAAGCACGTAAAAATGCAAGTAGAAAAATAGGAACCACTACGGTGGGAAGGTAACAGCGTTCCATGCGCCTTTGGTGTCTAGTCATGCTGGCCACATGACCATGGAGACATCCTCAGACAAGTGCTGGCTCTTCGGCTTTGAAATAGAGATGAGCACCGGCCCCTAGAATCAGAAACGACTAGCACACATGTGCAGGGGAACCTGTACCTTTACCTTAAAAAGCTATAGATATCTCTCTAGAGACATTTGGATGGGAAATCTTATTATACATTTGGCCTTTTTCTTTCTCTGTCCCATGATCTGATTCATCTAAAAAACCTTGATCCTAGTTGACAAAACCAACCAGATTTATAGCTAATCTACAATTGAGGAAGCCATATTGAGTGGAAGGGGAAACCCCTCCCCCCCAAAAAAAAACTTTAATACCGAATGATCTTGTGTCTGACTATAGTACCAAGAAATGGTTTTGCAATTTGAAAGCAAGTGAACCTTCAGGCACCTCTTCAGTTTTGATCAAGCTGTGAAATGTCACCTAAATTTGGTCAGGTAGGATGGGCAAGATTCAGGTTCCAGCAGCCAGGGAGTGCCAGGTGGTAGGGCCTAAAACTTTTGTCCTTTCAGCCGTAGCCCCTACGTAATGAAACGTTCTCCCACTGCAGATCAGAAGAGCCTATGACAATTCACCACGGCCAACTCATCACAGCCAACTTGCTGCAGTCAACTTGCCATGGGACAACTCACCAAGAACAACAAAAGCTAGGCAAATTTAAAAACATCTCTGCCCCAACTCAGTATTATCTCTTAGTATGATTTGACATTATTCTTTTGGCAGGCTTAAGGAGACCAAAGGACATCACCCCTGAATTGTATTGGAAGAGGAATGGGAGGGAAGAAAGGAGAGGAGAAAGGGAAGAGAGTAGAGGAGGAGGAAGTAAGTAGGAAGATTGGAGGGAAAGAGGAGAAGGAAGAAACGGGAGGGGAGTGGTGAGGGAAAGAGGAGAGGAGAGGAAGAAGTAGGAAAGAAAGGAGAAAGCGAGAAAGAAAGTAGAGAAGAGAGAGATGGAGGGTGGATTCAGTGAAAGGGGAAATGGACGAGCAGCACCCAAACTTATGTGTATGTATGTATGGCTATATATAATACCTACAGCATTACTGATATAAGAAATGTTGAATACTTGAAAAAAAATGTTTATATTTCATTGGTTAGTTTGTGGTATATTAAAGGAACTGTGAAAAATAAATAATAATAATAAAAAAAATCTAATGACCTTTGAATTGTGAAATGTGAAACTTGGTACTCTCAGGTTGTAGCTCCAGTAACTTTTTTTTCCAATCTCATGAATTGATTTAGCTCTACTGAGATCATCTATCTCACTCTTTATTATCTTAAACACAGGTACCCTTCAAAGTAGAATGTATCAGACCAATGGAACAGAAGTTCCATTCAGAATTTGTGGGAGCTTCATCACTGAAAGCTTTCAAGAAGAGACTGGATGGCCATCTGTCAGAAATGATGCAGGATCTCCTTCTTGGGTGGGGAGGATTGGACTAGATGACAGACAAGGTCCCTTCCAACTCTGCTATTCTAAGTTCTAACTTTCTGTGGAATAATTTGTTGTGGGACAAGAGTTACACTTAGATCAAAGAAATGGCGGAATAGGATCACTAAAGAAAGGGTGCAAAGGGAGGGACAGAATGGAATGTGAATGACAAAAATAAAATAAAATAAAATAAATAAATTAATTTGAATAATTAAATTGACTTGTTCAATTGTCCTGCGGTGAGTTGGCCGTGGCGAGTTGTCCCATAGTAAGCTGGCCATGGAGAGTTGGCTGTGGTGAGTTATCCCATTCCAAAAATCAGAACGGCACTCAACATCCTTGTCTTCTATGAAACCATAAAGACTGGCTCTGTGCTGGCAACTGTTAGTTGGGATATCTGCCTTGGCTGCTGTGTATTTTAGTTTTTGTATTGTTGCAATGGTTTGACTTTAATTTTGTTTGCCACCCAAAGTCATTTGTTGAGATGGGTGATGCTACAATGAATGAATGAATGAATGAATGAATGGAGATGGAGGACAATACATTGCCTTCTTCTTAATGTAGGTATGAATAAATGGTTAGGTTAGGGTTATTAACCTAAATTGCTTATTAATATAAAAATATCCGGACTAAAAAGTTCCATTTAGCTTATGAGTAGATTTTAGATTGTTATTAATTTTAGTAGTAGTATTGATTATATTTTTGTTTAAGTTATTATTATTATGTTTTTTAATAATTTGAATGTATCAATGTTAAAGGAGAGTTAAAGCACATTATGAATTTGGTTAATTTTATAATGGATAATTTTAGTTAGAATATGATTATTATATCTATGACCCTGTATTCAGCTCTGGGAAGTAGGGGGGGAGGGGGGTGGTTTGGGGTGGGTGGGTTTGGGGGATATGTATTGTAAAAAATTTTTGTAAGACGCTGAGCTTGTCGACCAGAAGGTCGGCAGTTTGGCGGGTCAAATCCCGAGTGCCGCGTAACAGAGTGAGCGCCTGTTACTCGTCCCAGCTTCTGCCAACCTAGCAGTTCGAAAGCACGTAAAAAATGCAAGTAGAAAAATAGGGACCACTACGGTGGGAAGGTAACAGCGTTCCGTGCGCCTTTGGCGTCTAGTCATGCCGGCCACATGACCACGGAGACGTCCTCGGACAAGCGCTGGCTCTTCGGCTTTGAAACGGAGATGAGCACCGGCCCCTAGAGTCAGAAACGACAAGCACGCATGTGCAGGGGAACCTTTACCTTTACCTTACACACACACACACACACACACACACACATATATATATTGATTTCCTTCCTGAAAGATTTTGCAAAAGGGAAAGGAAGAAAAACTACATTACATTAGAATAGCTGTTGAACATAAATGGGAATGCTACTGTATTATTACTGGAGTTTTTCAGCTGTGGAATTCTCTTCCCAGTGCAGTAGTGTTTAGTTTTTAACTGAATATTCAACTAAAGTATTAGAATAATTAATATACTGTTGTTGTTTGTGGGTTTTTACTGATTTTGTAGACATTTACAGGGCTGTTTCTTGTTTTTCCTCTGTAGTTCAAAACCTTCCTTGTGATCTTTAACACTTTTTCCTGAGTAATACTTAAGAATTTTGCAAGTATAACTCTTTAATAACAGGGGTGTTGTTTTTTTTCTCCTCACCACTTGGCAGACAGAAAACAAGAATAAATATATTTGGTAGGCACAGATAACAATGAGCACAATAATGACTGTGAGAACTGGAAGCCATAGGGCACCCAATTCTCCATAAATTTCTCTCTAAAAGATCTAATGCATAAATTGTGCTGGGGTGACTGTTTCCTTCTCTGTCGTGCTGTGACAAAACTTGTTTCATGTTGCCTGCATTTATTATTATTTTTTTCCCCTTATGAAATGCAAAGTGAACAAGACACAACAACGAGATCATGTTGCTGCCATAAACCGCTCAGTGCATGCCATCTAAGAGAAGCTGTTTTCAGAGATGAAAATGTTTTGAGTGTCACCGTTAAGAAGCACAGGATCCCAAGAAAACAGTGGCTGGTATGTTCACTCAAATTTCAAACTGTTTGATCACATACGCTGCTGGGCACTCTGAACAGCAAAATATTTTTCTTCCCTTTGAAAACCTAAACACAAAACAAAACCTGTCTGTCTGGCTAGATAACCACTATTTTGTCAGCATCCGATGGATGGATAGTTATCTCCTGATATGGAAGAATGAACTTCATTGAAATTATGCAGTGTTTACAATTGAAGGGGGAGGAGGAGGAGGAGGAGGAGGAGGAGGAGGAGGAGGAGGAGGAGGAGATAATGTTAAAACAGCACCTAACACATTCAAGAAATTTGTGATTGCTTCCACAGCCAGCTCTATCCACAATAAATTCTTTACATATTCACCCTTCCCCCCCTCAAAAAAAAACTCACCCCTTGCTCTTTCACATATGGAGATTGCTTGTGTGAGTGGTTATAGGATAATATATGTTCAGCACTTCAAGGCAGCATAGCCAATGTGCTTTCTTCTCCTTCCCCCCCACCCCTGCCCCCAGAAACAATTCTGGGATGGGCTGAGCTTTCAGAGAGAACAATTGGTGCAAAGTCATCCAACTAGCTTCCTCTCCAAAGATGGGATTTGAACTCTAAGTCTCTCTGTTTTTAGTCCTGCACCTTAACCACTGTGCCAAACTGGGGGGGGGATGGTTTAATGTGCTGGAACACAGATACTAACTACAGATATCCTTCACTTACAGCTACAATTGGAACCAAAATTTCCATCCTAAGTCATAGTGGTTGTTAAGTCAAGCCAGATTCAATTTTATGACCACTTTCGATTATGCTCATTAAGTAAATTACCACAGTCATTAAGTAAAGCCACAATCATAAGCGAGAACCCATATTCCCAAAGGGATGGTTTTATTTTATTTTTTTTGTAACAGAGAAACCACCATAAAAAGTCAAATTGTGATCGAGTGACAAAAGGACACTGCAACCAGTTGTAAATGAAAGTTGGTTGCCATCACGTGACCATGGGGGTAGTGTGATAAATACGAAGACCTGACCTTTTTTTTTTTTTTTAGCACCATCATAGATCTGAAAGGTCACTACAGGAATGGTTGTAAGTTGAGAACTATGTGTAGTGTTTCAAAATGGACTGAATTACCCCAAAAGCAAGAATTTAGATTTAATTCCCCTGCTTTTGAAAAAGAATTGAAAGATTTACTTAACATGAATTTTATTTATTTATTTATATTTCATGCTTCTTAACTGGTAATTTACCTCAGATACCTACCGTATTTCCCTGAAAATAAGACCTAACTGGAAAATAAGCCCTCGCATGATTTTTGAGGATGCTCGTAATATAAGACCCCAAAACTAAGCCTCAGTTAAGATTGTCAGCCAGATCGATGCATTTAGTACCGTATTTCCCCGAAAAATAAGATCTAACTGGAAAATAAATAATAAAACAAGCTGTCTTTTAGAGCAAAAATTAATATAAGACCCGGTCTTATTTTGGGGGAAACACAGATACATACATGTTAATTCATATTGGCAGGACCTGTTTTGTGCACACAATCTTTTTATTCTGAACCCCTTCTATCTTTTTTTTTCTTGGTGAAAGGAAGAATACTTGAGAAATTGATTTTTGAATTTATATATTATGACTATGATCGCATAAGGCATGCCCTGTTGTGGAAAAAGCTGAATATTTTATTACTGTCATGTGCTTTCAGACCTTAAAAATATCACATTACCCTCAAGATAGCAAAAAAATCTCATCGTTCCTCACGAGAGGTCTTCTCCATGACCTGAGCCTGCCAATACTCGTAAACCTGGAGTCAGATAACAACACACCTTTAACTTCTGAGAATTAATTCAACACAATGCACTGGGAATTCCTGCTCTTAAGGTTCCTGATTCATTTAAATATTTAGCCTATGTTGACTTTTTTCATTTAACCATTTCAGCAATCAGGGAACAAAACCATTCTGAGTTCAGAGTCACAGTTTAGTCAAAGAAATTGTTCCTGCTAGCTATCCTGATCTCACAATCCCCGCCCTATAAATCTTTTAGATTTATATCTAGGGGATTTCCTCTGACCACACAACCTTCTCACAAGACACATTTTTGTTCCCCAGAGATTTTTCAGCCACAGTCTCACATTTAACATGGTTCTACATTAGTGTCTACTGAGGCTTTTTGCTTGGTTTCCTTGAAATTTCATTCACCTTCATTTCACAGACACTTTGTTTGCCTAACTTAACACCAACCCAGAGATGTTACCTCTGGGTATGCCATAAAATAATGGGGTTCATTAATCATACAACATTTCTATGAACACATTTTGGGCTTACACACACAAACACACATGCAAACATACATAGGCACACTTACATGGATAACAGTTTTGCTTTAGAAATCTATCTCAGAATCTCCACATGTGTTAAGCATGACAAATATTTGCAGGTTGCACTTTTTATTACTTTTTCATTGATGAGAACATGTGTCATCACTGGAGGTCTACCAACTAGTCAACACTCTTTGATCATATCCCCCTCAGCAAGTGTGTGATGGAAGTTGAATCCACATCTCTTATTTGTAGAGCACTTTTCCAGGAAGCTGAATTCGCATTTCATTCTTCATTCCATTGTCATTCATCCCAGAATGACAGATGACCCTGTACATTTTGCTGCTGATTTACCATGGCATTCATAATTCATATAAGCATCTAGTATTTATCTGGACTATTCTATCAAATCAGCAGAATCGGTGTCAGTGGTCAGATTAAGAGAGAACAATCCAAAGATAGATAGGGGAAACTAATCCATAAATAAATAAACATTATATGTTTGGGCCACCTTGTCTGGGCTGGGAAGCTAAACAGGATCATGCTCGGTTCACATCTGAATAAGGGACCTCAAGGGTTTATGGGAGTAAAATGGGAAACCGGTGAATTTACTAGAAGAAGGCAATGATAACCTACTTCTCTCTAGGAAAACTGCATGGATGTGTCATTAAGGACATTTCACCCATGAATCCCTTCAATCATAACAAGTATGAAGGGGTAAAAACCAAACCAAACCAAAAAGGAATGTGATATCATTTATAGGTATCCTGTTCATATCTGGCATAGACACTGTGAATATAATCTCAGACAGGAAATGGATGAGTTTACTAAAACTAAGACCAACTTTATGCACGGTTTGCTCTGCACATTGTCATGAGGCAAAATAAAAGAGGATTTAGGGAATGAATTAAGAGTTTTTATGCATATGCATAAATAAATCCTTTACATAGCCAACTAACTGAATCTCCTCTTTTACGGAAGACTGACTGAATCAACAATGCCAATTCTTATGCTTTCATGAGCTCTTTCTTATGCAAAATATTTTGTGGAGTTGAAGGAGGAGGATTCAAGTGGAATCCAGGATCACTCCTACTCTAGATTCCATGTAGAAAAAAAAAAAAAAATACCGACCAGCCCAGGTGCCAAAATTCTCAGTATTTTATCCATTTGGAATCTAATCTTCCTAGCTCCTTTCTTATGTGTAAATCAGGGGTGTCAAACTCAATTTCATTGAGGGCCACATCAGCATTGCGGTTGCCCTCAGGGGGCCGGGTGGGTATGGCCAGATTGGGCGTGGCCTATTGGGTGGGCGTGGCTAGAGTGCATATGGCCTACTGGGTGGGCATGGCCAGCTCTACATTGTTCGCATCAAGGGTGCCTATGGGGGCCTGGGCAGGAGTGGGAGAGATCTGAGGGTCTCTGGCAGGAGGAGGGTCCCTGGGCCAGGGCCAAGGCAGTGGGGGCCGTTCCCTCACTGTTTCCAGGATGGCTTGGGCGGGCCACATAAAAGCACTTCGCGGGCCAGATCCGGCCCCCGGGCCTTGTGTTTGACATGCCTGGTGTAAATGGATAGTGTCCCTGAAGTAAAGCTTGCTTTATACAGGTGGTTTTATACAGAGTACAGAATAGCAGAGTTGGAAGGGACTTTGCAGGTTTTGTAGCCCAACCCACTGCTCAGGCAGAAAACCTTTTGCTATTCTGCACAAATGGCTGTCCAATCTCTTCTTAAAAACCTTCAGTGATGAAGCAGCCACAACGTCTGGTGGCAAGCTGTTCCACTGGTTGATTGTTCTCGCTGTGAGGAAAATTCTCCTTAGTTCTAGACTGCTTCTTTCTTTGAACAAAGGTTCAGTTCCATCAGTGGATGGAAATGATCCATTCGTAAATGATTAGTAAATGATCCATTAGTAAATAATCATAGTCTTCCATCCATTAATGGAAACATCATTCCAATATGGAAGTGGATTGCTATTGCTTCCTTTTGGGTTGTTTCATAGTGTAGCCTACAGATCTAGTATATTCTGGAATCTGCCATCCAAACATTAACCAGGTTTGTCACTGCTTAAGCCTGACAATTGTTTTGTCAAATATATCATGTGGCGCTGATGAGACACCATGGGTTATCAAATGCATAAACCTCAGACAGGCTGTGCAAATCAGTCTGATCCTCCCAAACCTAGTTGCCGGAGATAAAGATATAGCTGGAAGACATTTCAAAAACATTTTCACTTGTCTCCTTTCTTCATATTGCTATTTCCACCACCCTGGAAATATGTTAGATCTTCAAATACTGAGCAATCAGACCAGAAAAGTAAATATGATTTTTGTGTTTAATTGTGTAATCCCATGGATTGACTTTAGGACCTTGTTCTCAAGTTCTGATAGAACTCTTGACAGCAATTCAATTGTCTTAATTTAAGAGAAGGAGAGTTCATTGATGGGTATCACAACTTCTGAATTTTAGACAGGGGACTTCATTCTAAAAGAACAGCTAAGTCAACAACTATCTGCTTCATGCTGCCAGCTTTCTGTGCAGCCCTGAACTGAATAGAGACATTTATTAAGTCAAGCATCTGGTTTATATCATATTTACATCAACATTATTGATGCATGCAACTCAGGAAAAAATGATGTTTTTTTAAATATCTCCAGTGCTCCTTTTCTGCAAGAAAATTCAAGACAAAGCATCAACGATGTAAAAAACAATTTCTGAAACTTTATTGTGATTTTTTTTCCAAAGTACATTTAGTAAATGATCGTAGCCTTAAAATCATCAGTTAAAAAATATGGTTGAAAGAAGTCCACATAGTAATTTAAGCAAAGTTTAGTTCCAATACAGGCTTTTGAAGTCACAGAATATAAATATATACACAGTTATATGAATGCAATAAACTTGCAGTTACATTAAGTTATATATATATATATATATATATATGTATATCTATATATTGTAAATAAATAGAAGGGTTTTTGATTTGACAGGTATGAGAGGCATACTGCTTTACATTTAAATTGATTAATAAAATAAAACAAGGAATGTAGTACAGTTTGCAAGTACAGTCATTAAAAAAAAGTTCATAGAACTGTTACAAAGTTCTGTTTGAAAGAGGTTCGATCTTGGCATTCATCAGTTTGGCAAATAAGTCCAAAAACACACTAGCCCATATACAATTGTTGTATTGTGCTAGTCCATTGGTTCACATTGGTTTCATGAAAGGGACATTAGAAACCATTTTTGTTTTAACTGGAAGCGATTCTCATAAATGAAAGGCAACTGGGTATAATCAATGCTTTGCAAAACTGATGTTCATTTTTTTTCTTTTTCAACACTATCACCCCGAAGCAGTATTTTACTTCAGTACAACAGAGTGGATAATATAGCATAGACAAAACTTAGATAAATGCATAGAGTTTTCTTCCTTCAAATCTAAACTAGTTATATGATAAATACAGAGCAACGAGACTGAAATATAAGTTATATCACAATTTTGCAGCTTTTGTTTTATATAAGAATAAGTTTCTAAAATGTGTTTCATTAAACAGCATCGTGAACATAAGCATCCCTACAGTATACTGGGTCAAGGAAGGACTACAATCTCCTATTGCATGGATGGCTACTATTGTGTACATTATTTTTTAAAAATCATTTCATTATTACCTTACAGTGTCCATATCATACGCATATTACAAGAATAATTTAAGAGCACAGAGCCTACCACTATTAAGGAATAATCATTGGACACATTTGCATTGTGTGCTAATCAGTGAATGCTAACCATTACTTTTTTTCTTTTTTAATGAAATATTACCACTACATCCAAATTAGAAGTCATGAGTAAGTGCCAAGAGCAACTGAGGCTAAAATGCAATAAAATACCCTTGGGACTAAGCTTCTTTTAACTCAGTGGGACATCTTGTAGGTGCTTATTTTCTCTCCTCCCTTCTGGGAAGATTGATTAAGCAGGTAGAGTAATATATCACTAGCTCATTCCGTCAAAGTCATCTCCTGGTGGACTGAATTTCTTTTTTCTGTGTGTCTGTTGGGTTTGCAGTCTTCTACTTTGGTTTGCAGAACATGTGTGAGCAGAGAAGGTTAAGAACTTTTTTTCCCCCATGAAATCCCAGAAAGAGAAAGCTCTTTTCCATATGCTTTCTCTTCCCAAGATTCCAAGACTTGCAAACAAAAAAAAAAAAAGTACCTTTGTCAATATAATTCTCGCCCCTTCTCAAACCCTCCTCCCAACTACTTCAACTATCTAGATTGGATACCTGCCTAGAAAGGAATGGGGTGAACTCACAAAATGTTCCCCAAAACTGGTGTTTGGGACATTTATATTTTTCAATCTTAAACGACAACAACAAAAAAACCAAACTTTTTTTTTTTAAAAAAAAAATCCAGCAGTTAACTCATGTCTACATTTTAGGTGATCTCTAGGTCAGGGGTAGGCAACCTTGGCTCTTTTATGACTCATGGACTTCAACTCCCAGAATTCCTGAGCCACCAATGAGTCATAAAAGAGCTGAGGTTGCCTACCCCTGCTCTAGGTTAACGCACATTCTTAAGGTCACAGGCAATAGCCCAGGATCTTAGTCTGTTGCACTTTTAACTGCATATTCCACCCCATGAAGATAACTTCCAGTTTCCCTATGGCAAGGCTCTTTCTTTATTTTATTTCTCTGATGAGCACCAAAGGAGCAAAAATTCTGCAAGAAGTCCTCGACTTACAACTGTAATGGAGAATGGAATTTCAATTGGGTTCATTGGGTTAAACAATGGGTTCATAATCGGAGCACTGCATGACCAGATTTGATTTTATCACCATGTTTACAATGGTAGTAAAGTCAGTCAATGCAGTCTTAAAGCAAGACACGTACTGTAATTGTTAAGCAAAACTCAGAATTATTAAGCAATTCCAGCATATCCAATGATCATGGTCACATGACTGCACAACACTGCAACAAGTTGTAAATGCAAGCCAGTTGCCAAGCTCCCCAAATGTGGTCACACGACCTTGTGGGTGGGCAGTCCTAATTTCAAGGATGGGTTGTAAGTACCTTTTTAAAGATCTGTTGTAAATTGAGGACTACCTGTAGCTTCACATTCTCCTTACTAGTTTTCTAGGACAGGATATCAATTTATATAAGAGAACTTTCAAAAATAATTTCGAACAGCTGTCTTTGGAGTAGTACAGTAGTGACTCAGGTTGCATAATAATTCACAGTGTCGGCTTTAACCTGAGTAAAAATAACTCTTCAGCTTTTTTTAAATGAGCATACCATTTTTTTCGAGGTGAACTTCTCAGCATCTCCCTCAGCCAATAATGAAACCTGCCTTCTCTATAGATCAGCTCCCCAGTCAGATTGCTTTGGGCCAAGATGATCACGAGGGAAAAGGACTTTGTCCTTCGCTTGACCTGGGCTAAGCCCCAAATTAACACAATTCTCTTTGGAAGGCAAGTTCTCCAGAAAAGTAACCAGGAGGAATTGGTGGTGACAATGTTAGGGTTGTCCGAAATGCAGAAGCTTCAGTCCTTACGATTTTCTCTTAGCCACAGAAGCAAAAGTCTGTGGAGATTCTCGATCTTCCTGGTCCCGAACTGGCCCAAAGTTATTTTCAAAAGGCAATTGGCTTTTCTTGGTTCCCCCCACCCCTTGAAAATGTTTTGCTTCTCATCCAAGAAGCCTCTTCAGTTCTAACCTCCTAGCCCCCACCATTCAGTCAGAACAGAAGAAGCTTCTTGGGTGAGAAGCAAAATGTTTTCAAGAGGAAAAAAAATGCCTTTTGAAAAGCAACTTGGGGACACAGAAACAAAAGCGTTTGGGGGTTCTCGAGATCTCTAAATGATTTGAAAACCACCACAAACCTAAGGATGTTGGTTTTTTTTTTTCTGCTGCACCTTCACAGCAACACCCTATGCTATCCTTCCATACCTAGCTGGATATTTAGATCTTTTTACCATCAGATCATGAACCATGGGTGGCCTCTTCTAGACCATTGGGGTAGGGTGGGGACAGGGAGTAGGGTTCAGGTTAAAGGGGGAAAAGAAGGAACAATATTTTATGTAATAAATGCTGCTCTGAAGTGAAAGAAAATGCTATTCTGCATTTAATTTACCATTCGAGCGCCATTCTGGAGTCCTTCCAAAATAAATAAGTTTGAGGTTTTGCTGTTGATTTATCGGTCTTTTGCGTTACTGCCATTTTCAGGCAAATACTGTAACTCTTAAAAATGAGGAAAGTATTAGCTCTTACTTTGAAGTTACTACATTTGTTCTCTACTTGAGAAAAGAGACTGGCACTCTGAAATATTTTGCAAGAAGGAGGTTTTTCCCGCCCCACCCCCAACATTACTCCAACCCTGTGTGTGTGTGTGTGTGTGTGTGTGTGTGTGTGTGTGTTTGTGTGTGTAAATTTGTCCATGGGTACAAAACTAAGGGGGATATAGTTAAAGATTAAAGGCTTGCTTTGCATTCTATTATAGGTTGCACTCAAAACAATAGCATCTGTTTTCAAATGTACTATTCTCCATAAACTATTATCTGCCCCATCAAAGACGAAGCCCTATTTCTGACTAAGAAAACGGAACTACCTTAAATTGTTTTCAAGTCACATCACAGCTCACTTGCACCTATCATTTGTCAGTTTTTGCCAACAGATTACTGCTATCTTACATTTGAAGCATACTAATCACAAATACCCAAGGAGAAAGGAAATTCAAAGAAAGGCAAACAATTTAAGGGCTCACTGTATCCCCAAACTTCCCACCTATTTCTCTAACTTCTTCTGCATCCTGAACCTCCCTTAAAAAGTAGCATTCTAAGGCAGAGCTGTTTTCTGTTTTGCAAGATATCTGAACTGTCTGGAAACAAATGGAAATAAACCTCCAGGTTTAACTAGAGCTAGATGTAAGCCTCAAATGCTAACTGAAGTTGAAGAAGCTCTCTTGACTTTCAAATCAATTTGTGGTTGATTATCCCTAATGCCTCAAGAAATTTAACTATGACTGGTCTCCAAGTACAACTGATTTGTTGCTGGCAATTCTAGGGATGAACCAAATGCTAAAGCTGGCTTTGATCTGACCTAGGTCTGAAGAGAAAACTTTTTCCCCAGTCCAACATAACCTCCACCCCAACCCCGGCATTTCATACTCTCCATAGAATAAGTCTTCATCACTCATAGTATTTTTTTTTCCCCTAAAGCAATTTTTTTTACAACTCAGAACAAACGGTAGAGTAAGGAAATGCACTGAAAATCTACAAAGGGGTGAGTCCAGATAGAAGAATTCAAGAGTAAGAAGGGTAATCTGATGTTGTTGTCTCTGCTTAAAAAAATTGCATCTATTAGATACTGTTCTTGACAACCTCTTCTGTCAATTTCGTCAGTATTCAGACCAAAGTGAGAAAATTATCAACACACCTTGTACGCTAATCAACACACTTCATACTTTCCCAGCAACCTCCCTCCCTTCCATGAAAACTAACTGTATCATTACATATATTACATTGAATACACAATTCATTCAACTGTTTTATTCTACTTAGTAAACCTCTTTGACAGTTACAAAAGAAACATATATATTTATAAGTGCTGTAACGAAATCAATGCTACTCCTGCTGTGTGGAACACAGTTAAAGCGGAGATTACACAAGCATCTTGCCATTTGCTTAGATCACTTGATTTCATCCACTGCCTCCATTCTTTTTTTTTTCTTTTTTTTTTTTTTGTAATTGTTTGATTATTTTATGTATTACTTCAATGTATATTTATCATACTTAGACACCACCTGAATTAGGAACTGTCTCATGGTGGTTTGAACTGCTGGTGTTGTCATTTTATTGCTTTCAGTTGGCTGTCTTTATAGACAGCTGTGTTTTTGTTTTGTTTTCGTTTTTAATGAAAACTCTTATAAAAGTGTAAAAAAAATCCATCTATCCATCAATAACAAAGTAAGCCTCAAATTGGAACATTGCTTAATTTCTTGATGCAAAGGATCAAGGGAGAGGAATTATCATGCAAGGCTAACACATACCATATCTCTTTGGAACGTAGACTGTTAAGATATTTGCTGAGCTTTCTTGAAAAAAAAAATCATAAAAAACATAGAATTATAGAGGTGGAGGAGACCCTACAGGTCACTTAATCCAGCTCACTGCTCAGTGCAGGATCCACTAGGACAGGGGTCTTCAAACCTGGCCCTTTTATGACTTGTGGACTTCAACTCCCAGAGTTCCTCAACCAGCCTCCATTTTGTTTGTTAGATTTAAGATAGGGGTCTTCAAACTTGGCCCTTTTATGACTTGTGGACTTCAACTCCCAGAATTCCTCAGCCAGCCTCCATTTTGTTTGTTAGATTTAAGACAGGGGTCTTCAAACGTGGCCCTTTTATGACTTGTGGACTTCAACTCCCAGAATTCCTCAGCCAGCCTCCATTTTGTTTGTTAGATTTAAGACAGGGGTCTTCAAACTTGGCCCTTTTATGACTTGTGGACTTCAACTCCCAGAGTTCCTCAACCAGCGTTGCTGGCTGAGGAATTCTGGGAGTTGAAGTCCACATATCATAAAAGGGCTTAGTTTGAAGACCCCAGCACTAGGACACCTATGAGAAGTGATAGCCAGGCTCTGTTTGAATAACTCTTATGAGAAAACTCAATTTGTTCTACTACTTACACTATGAAGAAGTCCTTGTGATGAGCAGCCTGAACCGCCTTTATTGTAGTTTTAACTCATTTATCCTGATCTAGTGCACTAGGGAAATAGAGAATAACTCCATTCTTCTATCAATGTGCCAGTTATTTAAGGATACTGCTATATATTCCTCTCAGTTGGCTCTCCTGGAAACTCAATACACCATTGATCTTTAACTGTTATCCTCTGAGTTTAATTTCAAAACCTTTTGCCATCTTGGTAGGCTTCCTCTGAATAGCTCTTACTCCAGTTTTGCTCTTTCCGTTTCGAACCACGACACCAACAGAATATGCTACCATCACACTATGACTAACGGTCCACTTGAATCATTTCTCAGAAGGCTTTATCCATGTACCTGATAAAATGTAGGGCGAAATTCTCTGATCCCTTCTTTGGAAATAGCCCTCATTTTGCATAGAAAATTGCAGAGTTAAATAACTGATCATTCAGTTATTTGTCATCGTTTGTTTGTTTGTTTGTTCTTAAAAAAAACAAAAAAACAAAAACAAAAATTGGCAGTGGAGAAAAGTGAAGGAAAAACAGCCCGGTATGTCACCTAAGATAGAGGTCCCCAACCTTTTGGGCACCAGGGACCGGTTCCGTGGAGAGAGGTTTTTCTGCGGACCGGAGGGGGCATGGTTTTGTGTGCTGCCTGCATCCCACGGATGGGGCTTTGCTTGTTTGTGCGGACCGGTTGCTGGCATGCCATGGCCTGGTACTGATCCATGGCCCAAGGATTGGGGACCCCTGGTCTAACAGAATGACAGAAGGAATAGGAAATAAAGAGGGCTAAATCAGAGATGGTAACATGGTAGGAGAACCAAGATTTTAGCTTCTTATTGGCTCCTCCATTTTTAACACAGTGGAGTTTTCTTTAAACTTCACAGCCATAACTGGCTGAAGACCAAATCTGCAGGACTTCTCTTGAGAAAGAAATGGCCCATTTGTCATTGTCATGATCAAGGTCTCTCCCCTTTCCTTTCTCCATTCAAAGATGTCCTGTCCATGTAGAACAGAGGTCCCCAACCTTTTGGGCACCAGGGACCGGTTCCGTGGAGAGAGGTTTTTCCACACACTGGAGAGTGTGTGGTTTTGTGTGCTGCCTGCATCCCACAGATGGGGCTTTGCTTGTTTGTGTGGAGCAGTTGCTGGCATGCCTGACCCCAGTACTGATCCACGGTTTGGGGACCCCTGATCTAAGAAGTGAATGAATGGGAAGCTGTGCTACATGTTCAAATAAATTCGCAAGATTACTTCATGCTGCTAGCTTCAAATCCCTACTATGAATTACCTGAACAAGTTGCAGAAGCTGACATAATTGACACAACCAAGCCAAACGAGGTGTGAATGTACAGATGCATCTGCTAGAAGATATGGTTGTGTACCACACAAAGTTGCATCTGTGACATGGGTGGCTATAAAAAAATGATTAATAGATAATAAATAAATAAATCAAAAATAGGTTTGGTGCCTTAATTCATACCAAGGATGGGCAGCTTCCATCAGAAACAACGTCCCAATTCACTTAACTTAATCTTAAAGTCTGCTTTAAAAAATCTTCCAGAGAACCCCTCGGCTTGAATTACAGTATGTTTTCTTCTTTAGAGGCACATTATTACAGCGATAATGGTCCGGTTATTTAAAATGTATATATCTTACCACTTGTGAAATGTTCCATTGCATGCAACTCTATCTCCATAAGTTTGCATTTTGTGGGAAAGTTCTAATCAAGGCATGGGAACACTTCACAAGCATAACCGTATCATTATCCAAGCCAGTTGACTTCAGTTATCTTATCAAGGTTTTTTGTTTTTTTTAATGAAGCTTGAATTCCAAGCCCAGAATGAAAATAAACCCAGAACAATGCAGGCAAGTGGGTGGATATGGTGAAGTTGACAAGGTAAACAGAGCAACCTATCTTGCAGCTGCATTTGAAAGTCAGAAGGATTTTTCTCCTATGGACAGGACCTCCCCTGCTTGCAAATGTCAGGAATAGCAACTTAATTGATATTCAGAGAGTTTGAGTGCCTCCCCCCACAGATCTTGAGGCAACAAAATATCAAAACACTGGGATTTTTCTACATTCACATCAAAGGAAACTGCATGTTCTTAACCAAGAAAACTTTCTATGTTTTCTTATGTAAACTGCCAAAAGTTTACATAAATCAATGTATGTCTTTAAACTACAGAATGGGGTGTCTATTGAGTAGATAATGCAGTCACCATCTAGATGGTGTCCAATTGATTTTTGAATGTTGACCAAGGGAACATGGACATTTTTCACATGCAGAGTTACCAGGGCTTTTTTTGTAAAAGAAAAAGGTGCCGGAACTCACACATGTCACACAACCTGCCTTGACTACCCTACAAGGTTCCATCCAAAAAAGGTGCCGGAACTCCGTTCTGAGCGTTCTATGAGAAAAAAAAAGCCCTGAGAGTTACTATATCTGTGTCCTACATATTTTCACACGTTAGGATCATTCTGTATTCTAAGTCTTCGTGGACATTATCTATTCTGTGGATGCAACTTGAAACAGAGATCAGTTTTGGAATCCAAACTACAGCCCCCAGATTTAGTGATGGAGTTAAAATTGGTTATTACCTAATCTGGGTACTGTAACAATTGTGACATCTCAAGTCAAAAGGGCTTTGTATATGAGATACGAGATTCCGCAGGATTTCCAAAGCATTAGAAAAAGAGCTGGAGCTTCATGGCAGTGACTCCATGGAGACAGACTATGAATTAGGCCTTCTCTGCCAATGGTCTTAGACGAGTAAAAGAAGACACAGGGAGAGCCAATTTCCGTCATTCAAGCCAGAATGAAACCCAAAATTTAGAGTGTGTGGTCCATTTTAGATGCTGTAAGAGTAGAAGCTCTACAGCTGCCAATAAAGGAGCCATGGAGACTTCTGAATCAGGCAAAACCTGATCTGAAATGCTGAGTTGGTCCAAACTAATTCAGTTCAAATTCCTAATCTGATAAGTCGGTCCAGTTTAATTTGAATTTTCCAACTGAATTACCAGACTGACTCCATTTGGACACATCTGATTAGACAATTTGAACTGACTTGGTGCTGATGTTATTGGGAGAACTGACTTGACCCACTGACTTGACCAAACTGTCTTCAAACCAAATCTCCAAAGTCTAAAAACAGCAGCATTATAACAAAATATCTGCTCTTTTTTCTCCTTATATCCGTGGTTGCGAACAGAGCCCTCTCTGTGGGCCGATACACCCTCCCCACAGTCCCTAGGCCTTCAGCTGGGTTTTATAAAAGCTTTTTGCCTTAGGCCTCCACTGCCATGTGCAAAAAAAAAAAAAAAGGCTCAATCAATTTCAACTTCTCGCGGGGAAAAAAAAAGATCTTGCAAAGTTGGAATTGATTGAATTTTTTAGTCCCACCCAGTCTGCCATTACCACCACAGCCACACCCACCCAATGGGCCATACCCACCCAGTGGGCCATGCCCACCCAATGATACATAAGTGGGTTTTGGCTTGCAGTTTGGGCACTCGGTCTCTAAAAGGTTCGCCATCACTGTCCTATATCAATGATGGCCATGCTATCAATCACTGCCTCTACAATTTCACAGAATTTCATTCATCATTCATGCACACAGGCAATGTAAATACTTCTAAAAATGAGAACATATCTACACAGGCGAAGGATCCCAGAAAACTGATCCCAAAATCAAAATACTTACAAAGGGCCATCACTAGTCTCTTAATCGGTTATGAAACAGGAAAGTATTTATTTCAAAAAATGTTTATTGCTACATTTAAAATTATATATTAAGCAATTAAGGCGAAATTCTCTTGAGTAATTTTTTCTTAGTACAATAGAGTGTTAATCCTTTTAAAAGTGGATGGAATTTAAGATCTTGTCTTCCTTCTGATCTATTCTTCTGGTAAGAGTAGCTGCAACAACTTAAACGTATGTTAGGAATTATTAGTAATTACAGCTGTAATTCATTGGTCTACAGAGGGGATGGCTAATGCAATTATTATTATTTTTTGTTGGCCCACAAACTATAATGTGTACACAGGATGACTTTCAGTATATGCAACACTTCTTAATCATAATGCACGCAGACACACAACAATGTATAAACTCAGCAATCAGCGTTGCTTGCAATTATTTTTCGTTTCAATTTTTCAATTGATTTTTTTTTTCCAAAGAACTCATTTAGACCAAAGATGACTTTCATATCTGGGGGTGCTGCTATATCCTGTCAGATTCTACTTTCCAATTTTTGTTAGGAATGATTATGACTTTCTCTGACCTGCAACTTGTTACAACATACTGTTCATTCTTTGACAATAGTCTCATACATTTGTGCCCCTTAAAATGATCCTAAGGCACAAATTACCTATGCCAGTAGGTTAGCAGGAATCTGCCAAACAGAATCAACATTTTCAAGGACTTCCAAAGAAGTAAAAGTTGGAATAAAAAAAGTACCTCCTGGCCTTTCACCTTCAACCTTTCCATTTTCAGGCAACAAATAACTTAAAAAACAAAACAACAACAACAACAACAACTTGGTTTTCTTGGCTTCACACATAAAGCTCTGTAGTCATGTTGCAGTTACTGCTACTCTTCTATCTTTCTTACCTAACAACTATAGGGTTAGATACTCAAATACTGGGGACAACGGACATGTCCCTGTGACTTTTCCCTAACACCAACACAAAACACTACTTAAGGCTATTAAGAAGGGGCTGATACATTGCTGTCCTTCAGTCTATTTTGGGCTGGTCATTTGTAGTTTTGAGAATGCATACTTGGAAGGACACCCCATTCCATTCACTAAAATATACAGGCTTTCCATAAAGCTATCTGCCATCCTTTCTGTCTTTCCCAACATAGTTTGCCTTTAATCATATCTTCCTGGCAGGTGGGCACTCTTTTAAACAAAGTGCCGATTGGCATCCACCTATCACTTTTTTATTATTATTTCCTAAGCAGCCTAGAAGCATACTTGAAATGGAAATTAATTTTAGAGTCTAACTCTTTTGGTCTGAAGCATCCAACAGGAGGTGGTGGTGGTGGTGGTGGTGGTGGAGGAGGAGGAGGAGGAGGAGGAGGAGGAGGAGGAGGAGGAGGAGG
>JAKJMR010018379.1:227468-240951 GCA_024449315.1 Daboia siamensis | reverse complement strand
ATTAAAGGGAGACTGATATGCATTTCAAACTTATTTGTTTTCGTCAGACAGGCACGTGGCTGATTTTGCCGGTCATTGAAAGATATCCCTAAATCACCCAGCTTTCATTATTTGCTTTCCCATCTTCATAATGAGAGATAATAATAATAAAAAAATCCAGTAAAAATGGATTGTCACTGTGACAGGCCTCTGCAAATAGCTGGTTTGTTTGTGTGTGTGTGTGTGTGTTGTTGTTGTTTATAGAGGTGGAAGATGCCTGGTTTTGACATGAAACCCAGGAGCGATGAACAGGTTCATTCCTACTATTCTTCATAAATTTACAAGAAAGTAAACATTTCCATTCATTAGAATCTGATACTTCAGATATCAGAGCAAACTTGTTCCCTGCTTCATTTTCTTTGTAAAATTAGACAAGTTGGGGAGCAAGGAGACGGTCACCTCTAAATACCCTAAAAATCAATGACAATAGAGTCTCTGCTGTTCCGCTATCCCACTCAAATGCTAATGAGAGCTAAAATGATATCAGATTTTGTTTACCACTGTCAGATTCATACAGCCTGTTGCTTTCGATGACTAATGGAACTGCCTAATATAGAAATCGCGGAACGTGATCTCAGTGCAATATGCTCATTTAGTTATTGCACTTGAAACGTGGGGCGTGCATGCACACAAGCACACCTTCACTCCTATATTATATCTTGATATCTGCATTTGGTTTTGATTTTTTTTTCTTTTTTTCCTAGTCCTATTGGAAATGTTTCCAAGCACTTTGTCTTCACGCAACCAGTAATAATGTATTACCTAACCAGCCTAAAACCCCAAATACATATCAAATGACTGAAATGTGGTTTTCAATCGATATGCATTAAGGACAGAGCGGCTCTGCCTTGTGCATTGCTGGCGTGTCTGCAGAGGGATCCCTGCCTCTCCTTCGTTTTCATGGTGCTTTGAGCCAACGTTTACGTAGGTAAGTCCTTGATTTACAACAGTCCCATTTAGTGACCGTTTGAAGTCACAGTGGCAGTGAAAAAAGCGACTTGTGGCTTTTTATTGCAGCATCCCTGGGGTCACGTGACCAACATTCGACTGTTTGGCAACTGACTCATATTTATGACTGTTTGCAGTGTCCTGGCATCCCATGATCCCCTTTTGCGACTGTCTGACAAGCAAAGTCAACAGGGAAACCAGATTTGCTTCACCACCATATTTCTAATTTAACAACTGCAGCAATTCCCTTAACAGATGTGGCAAGAAAGGGCATAAAATGGCAAAATTCACTTAACCTCTGTCTCGCTTAGCAAACCAAAATGCTGGGCTCAATTGTGGTCATAAGCCAAGGACCACCCGTACTGAATGATAAGTGCATTAAGGGATACCAAGTAGCGAGAGCCATCTACTCAGACAAGTGGCAATGGGACACTAGCATGCGAGAATAAATACACTGAAGCCCAGGAGTCAAACAAACTGCTCTTCCTGTTTCACACCTCTTTTCTTTTTCTTCAAATGGCAACGTAAGTCAAAAGTAATATTTGCAAGGCCTCGTCATTTTGCCTGTCAGAAACAAACCATGTTTCCCCTCTCCGTAGAACTGCGATTCAAAGTCGTATTCTAGTTTCAGAGTGACTTGCCTATCCTTTCCAACACGACCTACAAATGGCATGAAGGCAACGTGCTCAAGAGCAAAGGGGTCATTCTACCAAGCTCAGCCATAATGTTCCACAAACTTTTCACGCTGAATTTACACCATCTGTGGTATATTTCATCAACCATGGGTGAGCAAGACATAGCGTAATCCAAAATGAGATCCTAGTATTTTTTTTTTCTTGCAAACTTGGTAGTTGTTGCTGTGGTCCTAATCTATTTCCTAGCAAGGATTTGGGGAAAAGGATGAAAAGAAGACCTTTACAAATATACAGTATACAATGATACCTCAGTACTCAATTGCTCGTTGAAATTGGTGCTCATTTTGACATGAAACTTTTGTCCCAGTATTCATTGTTTGTTCAGTAGTTGATGTGCTGCTATAGCAAGAGTGGGACAGCTGCAGACAATGGACAGGAAATCAGCTATGCTGGGAAGGTCACTACAAAAGGAGGGGGAATGGCCACAGAGGGTGGACAGGAAGTTGGCCATTCTGGGAAGGTTGCCGACATAGGAAAAGGGACAGATAGAAAGTTTGTTTTTTTTCTCCAGCCAAAACAAAAGGACCACATGGTAAGTCGCATGGTTTGGTTGGGACTTCTCCTTTTTAGTACTGGTTGCACCTCCTGGAACCAATTAACAACATGTACCGAGGTACCACTGACTTTTGTTTTCATTTATGTCCAGCATCTATTAATTGGTTGATTTGTTGATCAGGATTCTGATCATTCTAATAATTGGTTCTGATGTTGAAATGAAAGAAATAAAGTTCAGGCCTTTGGAGTTGTGGAACGTTCCTTAAGAAGCTACAAGCTTACAAGTTGGGCATGTCATCAAAACCACACGGTGCACACATGAATATTTTTGTAACTTCTGTACCTCAGCTACTACGCGCTGAGTCCTCTTAGGTAAGTAAGTGAAAGTAAGAAATCTATATATACTCACTTCGAATTGCATTCAGGAATCTTCCTTTTTTATAGGAAGAACCACCTTTGTTCAGCCAAATAAAGGTATTATTATTTTAGAGCAGTGCTGGGATTCAGCCAGTTCGCACCACTTCGGCAGAACCGGTAGCTAGGTTTTTGTTGCCCAGGCCCAGAATGGACTTCCGGAAGTGGCCTCTACACAGAGAGCCAGTTGTTCACATATGTGAATCCCACCACTGATTTAGAGAGAAAGAAATTGGACTCTGTCTCTTTGTTCACACCGAGCCAGACTTGCACACCCTGCTTAACAGATTGGTTAAATTGATAAATTCTGTGCCATCAAGTCAACTTTTATTCCTAGTGACAACATAGATATATATATTTTTTCCCACAGTTGAGGGATCTTTGAGGCTTACTACAACAACCACAGTTTTAAAGAATATTAAAGAACTCGAGGGAAATACCAAGGAGGAGAAAATATTATCCTTTCTTTCAGAACTATGTTGTTGTCTCCTACACAAAGAAGCTTGTTGTTCTTTTCAGCAGGTAAACTGTTCATAAAATACGCAGAGTACTACTGAGGTTTCTGCAATAGATCAGAATAAAAACTGAGGTATATCTAGCCCAGAGAAAGATGGGGTTACTATGGTGATGTTTAAAAGAAAATGTCCATGTTTGAAAAGATTTATTCTAACTTTCAAAGGAGCGGGATTATTAAAGAACAATACTTTTTGATAATCTCTTTAGCTCTCAATATTAAAAGTTAATTAAGTATATTTTGCCCATGGATGGAGATATTATAGTTTACATTAATTCTTCAACTGCCACCACTAGAAAGTCAGACTCCTGTTGTGTTAAATAGATATCCACTCAATTCCTCCTTCTGGATGTGTTTTTAGGCAAAATGAAAGGGTTAAAAAAAAGGTAAAGGTTCCCCTGCACATGTGGGCTAGTCGTTTCCGACTCTAGGGGCCGGTGCTCATCTCCGTTTCAAAGCCGAAGAGCCAGGGTTTGTCCGAGGACGTCTCTGTGGTCATGTGGCCGGCATGGCTAGACGCCAAAGGCGCACAGAACGCTGTTACCTTCCCACCATAGTGGTCCCTATTTTTCTACTTGCATTTTTACGTGCTTTCAAACTGCTAGGTTGGCAGAAGCTGGGACGAGTAACAGGCGCTCACTCTGTTACGCGGCACTCTGGTTACTGGTCCTCTAGTTTCAGAACCCTACTTAAGTTTAGTGTCCTGATTTCATTTATTTCAATTTATATAGCCAATCACCAACATACCTAATTAAAACCTCTTAATCCTAAAGTTTATGTGGTACTTTATCCTTGTTAAAGCTCAAAGGCCATCCTTCACTACATCTGCTGTGATTTTCAGTGAAAGTCACTTAAAGATAAATGAAGGGTGAGTGTGCAATGACCCAACAGAACCGCCTGTGAGGATGTCATGGTATTATTTTTTAAAAAGATTATCTTGCAAACAATGTATAGTTTAATAACCATCCAGGAGGAAGTCCCTGATGCTAATCTTCACAGGACACCAAGTATGGCGTAGATCCTTTATAATGCATCCTAGAACACCTACAGGTCATCCTGTATGAGATTGTGCCTTATACCTCTTTGAGAAACCATCTGACTTGTGATTTCTAACAGTTATTATGAAATAGAAAACTGCTAAAATAAAATTTACCTGGGCTGTGATGAACAAATAAACCTTTCTACCACTTTCCTCTGATTCCCATGCCTATACCTCTTATAGAAAATAGGTGTTGGGCTCAAGAAATCAAGAACCAAGGTAGTTCAAATGAGCATAAATTTATTCCACGCTTGCTCTCTACAAGAATCTGAACTTCTGGTGGTCAAAATACATTGGTGGTAGATAAAAATCAACAGAATTCAAGGAGGGCTGGGCCTAGGTACCTTGCGGATGCAAAGGGATTCCAAACTTATGACACGCTTGACCCTTCCCTTGGGCTCAGTTTGATCAACTCCTACAAAACGGTGGGCCTACCTTTAGCATCAAGCCTTCCTTGTATCAGAAAACATCTGCAAAACCCTTTTGGAATTAGATCACTTGTGGAACCCACGTAACATTTGCCCATCATAATCATATGGACCTTGGTAACGGGTATAGATGTATAAAGCCAAAACAAAATTTTGCAGGATTTTGAGGTGTTTTTTTTTTTTTTCTTTTAAGGTGTGGTGATTTGGAATGTTCTCTTGAACCAATTGATGGCATTAATGGGGGGAAAAAAACAGTAAGTTTGAGGGAGAGAGGAACTCCAGCAACTCTAGTCCTCAGGTGTGAGAAGACTCTTAAATAGAAATGGCTGTGCTATTAAAACACACTAAGATTGCTCACCATCGCCGATTTAATAAACAATCCATTGTCGCATGGGACCAAGAGTTTTTAATCTACACCTGGTCAACTTTAAATCTCATATGAAAAGAGAGGAGGCATCTATCCTGTCACTTCTTTAACATCAAAACCTGCCCTGCTGCTAGTTCTGACATGAGGCCCTATCGACTAACACGTTGTATTTTTATCCATTTCACAGTGACTTCATAACTTGTTCACATGCCAACAACCACAGAACATTTCAGAATTAAAGAGTACCGATTCCCTTCTTTTAGTCTCCATTTCACAGCAACACAGCCAGGAAGTGACTTCTCCCCCAGTCAAAGGGGTCCAGCTAAGCTTGTCTGATTCATCAATGAACCTCGTTTATTTCCACAACTTTTACGTCTAACCACTGGAAGGAGCCATAATTGGAAGCAAGAGCCCAGCCTAGAAATTTGAAAGGGAGAATGGCTCCCGCTGGGCAAATCTCGACTATGAATCAGATTCGCTGTCTTGTAGGCAGTTTTGTTTTTTTTTTTAAAAAAAAAAAGATGTTAAACTTGAGAGAATCTTCAGCTGGACGGAGTGTCCTGCAGAGATAAAGGAGCAAGCCGGGGGAAAAATGGAACGATGTTAAAAATGGCTGTGACAGAGATCAAAAGTGAAACAGTGTGTGAAAAGAAATGATCAAAGGGATAGAGAAGAAGACCAAAGAAAATGAATCTTTTAAAGGCAGGAAAGCTGAGGCTACCGGGTCTCTGCTGCAAAAGCTCTGAGGACCACATGAAGTGGAAATTCTTGGCTCTCGCCTAGCGGTTGCCTGGATGTTTGCAGCCCAGATCTCACCGCCTTAAGGAAAGGAAAAAAAGAAAGAAAAACAACAAATGTGTTTCCCCAACTAGCATTGATCACCACGAAATGGGGTAAATAGCCTTATTTCTTCTTCACAGTGGGAAGCTCAACAGCCTTCGGGATATTGACAATGAAGCTGAACTCACTGCTTTCAAATGCCAGCTTCAGGGATGGTTCAGTCCTATATCCAAAGGCCCTTTTCTGTTGTTGTTCTTGTTTTGGAAGAACTTAGACAAGTTCTTTCACAAACCAAGTTATACTTGTCACCGAGAGTTTAAATTTCTAATTTTTAAAGAAGAAATAGGGGAGCCATGATAGCAGTGTTCCAGTATCTGAGGGGCTGCCACAAGGCACAGGAGGCCAGGTTGTTCACCGGAGCACCAGAGGGAAGGACGAGAAACAATGGTTGGAAACTGATCAAGGAGACAAGCAACCCCTGGAATTAAGGAGAAACTTCCTGACAGTGAGGACGATCAACCAGTGGAACAGCTTACCCCCAGAAATCGTGGATGCTCCATCACTGGAGATTTTTAAAAAGAGACTGGACAATCAACTGTCTGAGATGGTATAGATTCTCCTGCTTGAGCAGGGGGCTGGACTAGAAGACCTCCAAGGTCCCTTCCAGCTCTATTTTGTTCTGTTCTATTCTATTCTGTTCTGTTCTGTTCTATTCTATTCCATTCCATTTTTTAAATAAATAAAATACTTTTTTATATCTTGAGGAAGAGGGGTTCTAACACATCTTGTGGTATCACCTCAAGGTCTCTTACAGGTCTCTTGACTTGAAGTCAGCTCTGTTTTAGGGCTTAAACGGAAAAGAAGTTCCAATTCTAAGTTCTGCATAGTTCTCAAATCCACATCCCATCCCTAACATGCTAAGGTCTGAGTTAGTCAAAGGCGGCTAGCAGTGTTCCTCCTGAAGCAAGGATAGCAAGAAGTTGTATGATGCGCAGGTGCAGCCATTTGCAAGCAGGCTTATTTCATAAATACACAAAACACCCAACAATGGACACTTAACAGCTGACACGTATATTGTCTCTTGCACTTTGCCAGCCTCATTATTTTATTTTTTTCTTGTGTTTCAGTTTGATGATTGTTCAAATTTTCAAACAAGCTTCAATGTGTCAGATTTCCCCCCCACACTTTCTATGAAGTGGGGGAAAAAGTGCTATGGATTATAATTTGCTCCTGGGTACAGGTTGTCCTTGACTTATAAACACAATTGGGGCCAGAATTTCATTGCTGAGCAAGATGGTTGTTAACTGAGTCATACTTGATTGTACAACCTCTTATCAAACAAATCACTGCAGTCATTAAATGAACCACATGTTGTTAAGTGAATCCGGCTTCATTAACTTCATTAACTTTGCTTGTTGAAAGCCAACTGGGAAGGCCACAAGGGTGATCATGTGATCCCAGGATACTGCAAATGTTATAAATACATGTCAGTTGCCAAATATGAATTTTGATCACATAACCATGGGGATGTTGCGATGGTCACGGGAAGATCAGTCATAAACCACTTTTTCTAATGCCATTGTAAAATCGAATAGCAATAGCCCTTAGACTTATATATCACTTCATTGTGCTTTACAACCCTCTCTAAGCGGTTTTACAGAGTCGGCCTATCGCCCCCAACAATCTGGGCCCTCATTTTACTGATCTCAGAAGGATGGAAGGCTGAGTCAACCTTGAGCCGGTCAGGATCGTACTGCTGGCAGTCAGAGTTAGCCTGCAATACTGCATTCTAACCACTGCACCACCATGGCTCTCATAGATGAATGATTACTAAACAAATGGTTGTAAATCAAGGACTGCCTGTAAATGTACTTAAAGTAGTTTTTAGCACACACAGGGAAACTAAAGTAGGTAGAAAAAAGAAAGCATATCAGAAGGTTTGAGATTTCGGACAGAAATGGAAGCAGGAGGTTTAAGAATATGGTCCTCCACAAGGGATAGCGGCATCAAAATTCACCTTGTCTGGACTGGGAAACTGAATTTCAGAATACTGCCAAGAAAACAGGCCTGTGTTATTACTTGGAATCAGCCTTCAATGTGGAATAATCTCAAAATGGACATCATAGAGTGAATGGAACCTTTTTTAAAAAAAAAAAAAAATCAATATTACATTTTGTAGCTACATTCTGTGTTTTGACGGACCCCTGATCAGGAACAGATCATGTTTAGCAAGAACATCAGTTTTGCAGCAGATGCTTTCATGGCTAATTAAGCCTGAATAATCTTTTCAAATGGAAAAGAATTCCAAACTAGATGGACCAGTTTTCAAGGCAAATCTACTTTAAATGACCCATTTATTATTATTATTATTATTATTATTATTATTATTATTATCATCATTATCATTATCATTATCATTATCATTATCATTATCATTATCATTATCATTATTTCAGCATAGATGTTTCCCTCCAATGGCTTATGGCAACAAATACTGCATCTTGAAATAAGTCTAGGACAGGGGTGTCAAACTCAATTTCACTGAGGGCCGCATCAGCATTGCAGTTGCCCTCAGGGGGCCAGGTGGGTATGGCCAGGGTGGGCGTGGCCTACTGGGTGAGTGTGGCTAGAGTGCGTATGGCCTACTGGGTGGGCGTGGCCAGCTCTACATCGTTGGCATCAAGGGTGCCTATGGGGGCCTGGGCAGGAGTGGGACAGATCTGAGGGTCTCTGGCAGAAGGAGGGTCTCTGGGCCAGGGCCAAGGCAGTGGGGGCCGTTTCCTCACTGTTTCCAGGATGGCTTCACGGGCCGCATGAAACCACTTCGCGGGCCGCATCCAGCCCCCAGGCCTTGTGTTTGACATGTCTGGCCTAGAGACAAAAACATATGAAGAACGGTTGCAGGAATTGGGTATGGCCAGTCTAGAGAAAAGAAGGACTAGGGGTGACATGATAGCAGTATTCCAGTATTTGAGGGACTGCCACAAAGAACAGGAGGTCAACTTATTTTCCAGAAGGCAAGACAAGTAACAATGGATGGAAACTAATCAAGGAGAGGAGCAACATGGAATTAAGGAAAAACTTTCTAACAATGAGGATAATTAACCACTGGAACAGTTTGCCTTCAGAAGTTGTGGAGGTTTTTAAGAAAAGATTGGACAGCCATCTGTCTGAAATGGTATAGGGTCCCCTGCTTGAGCAAGGGGTTGGACTAGAAGACCTCCAAGGTCCCTTCCAGCTCTGTTCAGATTGATTGACTAGAATTTGAGATAGTCTCATTTCTGGCCTTAATCCAGAAAGCAGTACCGCACATTTCAAACTGTTTCAAAGAATAATTTCCTGCATACATTCTTGAGGAAACTATTCTAGTATCCACTCACAATTTTTCTGCAATAAGTACTGTTAATTTTGAGAATTTGATTTAAATATACAATACTACAAATAGAAGAAGAGATATGCCCTTGTAGATTTACATCTCATTTTGTTTTGGTGAGGAGGAGATGAGTTCTTTTGGGGTTTTGTGAATTTCACCTTCTTGTTCCAATACCTTTTTTTTTTCCAGTCCTTGTTTGAGTTGTCACTCAGCTCAAGACATTATCTATTCTTTATCCTGGTTTGTATGGCTGCCTATCCTTATTAAAAGATCAACCAATGTGATTTTGGATAGGATGCGCTCCAACTTATACTTGTTTCAGGAGCTGAAGTGTCTACATCCCTCTGGATGTTACTGATCCACTCCTAACTGCCTTCATCATTGAACATGCTGACTTACAGCATGCAGTTCTACAACATTTGGAAAACTGCAGGATTCCAGCCTATGCTACAACCGCATTGATGCTCTGCATCATAAAAATTCAACCACCAACATTATGCAATGCTTTCCAGAGATGCTACTGTGATTATATAAATATCTTACCATTTCCCACCCTCCCCACACACACACTCTACTGTGCTTTGGAAAAAAAAAACCTGTTAAACTGTAATGATCTGTGATTTCAGAAGTCCTGTTTTGACACTGCTGACATATTGGACTTTACGTTTGCTGACAATCAATCTTCAATCATAAAAGTCAGCAAGACATCACACTTGTTATGGGTTGCTAGTGGATTGGGTCCCTTTGCCAGCATTACACAATAAGCTCTTTTTTTAAAGGGGTCTGCTTGCAGGCTTTTCATAAATATATAGTCTATGAAATTTGACAGACTCCTACTAAAAATGTAAGAGCAGACTCTATTCAATTTGATATTGTTGGCTGTGCTTCCCCAGCAGATGTACATGTGATCCCATCAAATCTATAAAACATCAATGGTGCTTACAATATAAAACAAAATAGCCAACTTTATCATCTGCTCTATGAGAAGATCTTGAGCTAAATCAAACCGGACCTGGCTAGAACTTGGAAGGTACGCTGTTAGGAACATCCAGTTTGTTGGCTAAACTAAGAAATCCATTTCCCCTTCAAAAAAGTCATGCTGAAAGAAGGCCACAGCAAACCACTTCTGTCTTAATGCCCAGAAAATGCCATGGAGATGTAGTTCACAGCTTCTTACTCTTACTCACTGCCAACATCTTTAAACTTTCGTGCTGTTGGATAGACAAAGTTGTACCCTTCAGTGTGGGAACCCCTGTTCTAATCAACTGAATTAGGAACCCAGCTGGTTTCAGCTAAAATTAAAATAGGCACATGTAGAATTGGCAGTTATGTTATGCTACTAAAGCTTGTGTGTGCAGGCTACAAACACACACATTCATCATACGGGTCATCCAAAAAGCAGCTGGACTTTTTTTGTTTGTTTGGGTTTTTTTTTTTAACCTTGAAAACATTTTGCTTTTCATCCAAGAAGCTTCTTCAGTTCTAATTGACTGAAGCTTCTGGGATGAGAAGCGAAACATTTTCAAGGAAAAAAAGTCCAGTTGCCTTTTAGAAAAACACCTTTGGGACAAATGATCTCCAACTCTTCCTGAAAAGATAAGTTATTTATTGACCCATGTGGTCCTTATCCCATCTGTTGTAACAGAGGTCTTATCTATCACCGTTCTTTGAAAAAGAAAAGAGTTTCTTGGCTTGTCTTAACACTGACTTGGTTCTTATTGGTTATTTCCCATCTCCCACTTCCTTTTCAGATACGCTGAACTAGACCTTACACTAATTTTGTGATAATATTTAGAAGAAATCCTAAGTGCCCAGTATATAGCACACAACTGTCTTATCAAGAATACACACAGGGAACTGCTGTAAGGGGGATATACAGAGAAGCAGTGGGAGAGGGGGGCGGAATGCAACATTCTCTGTTTAAAGAAAAAAAAAATGACTTCATTTTCCTGCCATCCAGAGCAAAGACAGCCTCCACCCGTCACAAAACCAACAACAACCCTACATTCATTTCTCAGTATTGTCAGAAGAATAATTTGGGGGTTCCAACTTGAGCCGGGATTGCACAAGAATAAATAAAAATGAGATCCAGACAGCTGTGAGCAAAGAAGAAATATTTATTTCTGAAAGCAAAATAGGTTGCTTTTAGGGGCAGGCTGAAAAGAAATGGGGTACAACAGCAGATTCTTATAGAGGGAGCTTGCCCAGGGTGTAGAAAGTAGTAAAGTGTCTACGTGCTGATTCTAGGGTGACCCTTGAGGGTGTGTGTGTGTGTGTGTGTGTGTAAATATGTATTGTGAACATGAAGTTCTGCTGGGAGATCTAACTTAATTAACTCTATTTGTGTTTGCAGACCTTATCCTTTGGAATGTGGAATAGGTCTAGATAACTTCTTTCAGGGTTTGAGGAAGTTTGCTAATCTGATTAACTTGGAGACACAGATTCTCAGACCATTGTGGATTCTGTTAATACGTTAAGGAAGAATGGAAACAGTGTAAAGAATAAAGTATATCACATAGCATCTTGCAAAGGATTAAAATATTGAATGCCTGAAGGACTGTTGAAGGAGAGATGGACACAGAGAGAAAGAGAGACAGAGACAAAAAAAAAGAGTGTGGAAGGGAGAGACAGGGAGAGATAGACAGAAAGAGTGAGCGAGCGAGAGAAACCAATTTCTCTATATTACAAAAGTTTGATAGCCCTGGATATTTGTAAAAGCGTGCATTTAATACTAATTGCAAACCAGTCAGTGAAGATGGCTTGTTAACCACCATGGCCTGCAGGGTTGTAACTTCACCATGCTGGGTTAATGATTTTGCACAAAGAATGGCTCCACAATATTTCACCCTACTAGTGAACCCCACACAGAAGTGAGTTTGCGCTGCACGCTGGTTTCCTTCCACCGACTAGAAAAATCTAGAAACAAGGGGATGAAAAATCCAGTGCAATTCTTTCCCAGGGCATCTGTGGTGCTTACTTTAAATAAAAAAAAAAAAAGAGGAGAGTTTTCAGCAGTGCTTTTTTGGTAAAAGAAAAAGGTGCCGGAACTCACACATGTCATACAACCCGCCTTGCCTACCCTACAAGGTTCCATCCAAACAAGGTGCCGGAACTCCGTTCTGAGCGTTCTATGAGAAAAAAAGCCTTGCCTTTCTGTGCCAGGGACGACTGCATGTGGAGTCCTTTCTGTGCCAGGGACGACTGCATGTAGAGTCCTTTCTGTGCTGGGGATGATTGTATCTGGAGTCCTTTCTGTGTCGGGGATGATTGTATCTGGAATCCTTTCTGCAGTGCTTTTTTTGTAAAAGAAAAAGGTGCCGGAACTCACACATGCCATACAACCCGCCTTGCCTATCCTACAAGGTTCCATCCAAAAAAGGTGCCGAAACTCGGTTCTGAGCGTTCTATGAGAAAAAAAGCCCTGTTTTTCAGGTGTTCTACCCCTTATCGGCTCCTTCCCCTTATGGAAACTTCTTGCTTGGCTAGCTTTCGAGAGAAATTGCTGTTGCCAATTCTTAGTGAGCGTTGACTTTGCCAGCCAGCCAGTTCTGTCAGTACACAAGAGCTGAGGGGAAGCGGAAACTCTCAATTCAGCAACTTTAGATTCCGTGTATACTGGAGCCCCTCTTGACAAACTTCTGAAGAAATTTGATAGGATCCTCTCGAAAAGACAACAAAAAAATATTATGCTTCAATATTTTGACAAGGCTCTTGGGCAAAGTCTCTGAAAAGTTCCCACCGGAACAATATCTTGCCTTTATGCCCTGCTGTGAGTTTTCGGAACATATCTGCTTGCAGAAATAGTCTGATTACATGGGAAAGTCCTACGTGGGGAATCCTTGTTTTTCCAACAAGGATGCATGTTCTAAGCACAAAGGATGCTGGGTATGCCTAATCTCCATCCAATGTTCATAAAAAGCAGCGCCCGCCTTGGGTTTTTGCTTTGTTTTCTAAACTCAGCTGTTACCAGAAAAAGAAAAAAAGAATAAAAAGATAAAACAGGGCAAAGGAGAACAAAAGTTGTTAAGTAATCCTAAAACACAACATGGATTGCTCTTCTTGTGCTGTATTTCTGGCGACTGACAGCCCACCGCCTTTGTGGCATACAAATAGGAAAGGGTTGGGAGGGAGGGGTGAGAAACGTTTCAGGAAGGAGAGAGTGTTCTTTTCAAACTGACGTGTTTGACAGATTTAACAGCTTTTTGAAATCAAACCTGATGAAATTTCAAATAGGAAAAAAAAAAAGGGGGGGGGAAGCTCTATCTCCACAGGACAATTACATTATTACTGGGTTCCCTCCTCTTAAGGGATGCAGATTTTTCTGACTATTTTCCTTTTGAGCAAAATAATAATAATAATAATAATAATAATAATAATAATAATAATAATAA
>JAKJMR010018379.1:208247-227458 GCA_024449315.1 Daboia siamensis | reverse complement strand
AATAATAATAATAATAATAATAATAATAATAATAATAATAATAATAACAACAAGAAGAAGAAGAACAACAACAAGAAGAAGAAGAACAAGAAGAAGAAGAAGAAGAACAAGTAGTAGTTGGAGGGGACCTTAGAGGTCATCTAGTCCAACCCCCTCTTAGGCAGGAAACCCTATACCATTTCAGATAAACGGCTGTCCAGTCTCTTCTTAAAAAACTTCCAGTGTCAGAGCATTCACCGCTTCTGGAGGCAGGTTGTTCCACTGGTTAATTGTTCTAACTGTCAGGAAGTTTCTCCTTAGTTCTAGGTTGCTTCTCTCCTTGACTAGTTTCCATCCGTTGCTTCTTGTCCTGCCTTCGGGTGCTTTGGAGAATAGCTTGACTCCCTCTTCTTTGGGGCAGCCCCTGAGGGATTGGAAGGCTGCTATCATGTCACCCCTCACTCTTCTCTTCGTTAAACTACACATACCCAATTCCAGCAACCGTTCCCTATATGTTTTGGCCTCCAGCCCCCTAATCATCTTTGTTGCTCTTCTCTGTACCCTTTCTAGAGTCTCGACATCTTTTTTACATCGTGGTGACCAAAACTGGATGCAGTATTCCAGGTGTGGCCTTACCAAGGCATTGTAAAGTGGTATTAGTACTTCACTTGAACTTGATTGCAAGCGATTTTCTTTTTTTTCTTTTTTTGGAAAAAACAAACAAACAAACAAAAAACGCAGAATTGTTGCGGTGTGTTTGTTCGATTGTACTGTATCGTATTTTACTTTATTATTTTTATTTTTATTTTAATTTGGTGTGCTCCTTGCCGCGGTGGATGCGCAAGGCTAGGAAATGAAACCCAAGTGATCAAGTTGTTGATGCCCCACAATCAAGAAGCATTTTCAAAAACTGTAACAGAAAAGCCTGTGCTGAGATTCACACTTGCCTTACCATTTTTTGGCAAGACTCTGAAATGGTCATAAAACAAGGAGAATTCCTGGATCTCCCAACTACTCCCTTTCTTTAGAAACCAGTAGAATATCCAACACTCAAGGGTGATGATCTAACAGTTACAAAGAGACCCCTACAATTGAAAGGTCCAATAAAATGGATATTGGAAGATTTCTCTCCACATATAATGTACAGGTAGTCCTCGATTTACTACCACAATTGAGCCCAACATTTCTGTTGATAAGCAAGACATTTGTTAAGTGAGTTTCACCCTGTTTTATGACCTTCCTTGCCACAGTTCCTAAGGGAATCACTGCAGCTGTTAAGTTAAAAACATGGTTGTTAAGTGAATCTGGCTTCCCCATTGACTTTGCTTGTCAGGAGGTCGCAAAAGGGGATCTAGGTGACCCTGGGACACCGCAACCATCATAAATATGAGCCAGTTGCCAAGTGTTCAAATTTTGATCGCATGACCGTGGGGCTGCTGCAACGGTCGTTAAGTGTGAAAAATGGTCATGGGTCACTTTTTTTCAGCGCCATTGTAACTTTGAGTAGTCACTAAATGAACCATTGTAAATCAAGAACTACCTGTATGGGCAGTCCATACGTTCTCAGATGGTGCAGATCTCTTTGGAAATAAATGTAGGTTGCACCTTATTCCAGGAATATATCGGATTGTACTACAAAGGTGGAGCTACATCCATAGCTATTTTCACATGTTTAAATGTCCCACCATGCCAACAATGGTCTTCTAAAAAAGGGGCCTGAAAGAACGTCATACCCTACACCTCTTTGCACCCAAAGAACTGATGTGACAAGCCTTGTCCTGCAGCGAGAAGATCGGATGAACATGGTGGACTCTTCAGTAGACTGGAAGGAGGTGTTAAGAGGGGGTCTAGCTTAAAATCTTTGCTCTGCATAAAGTGATACAGACTTCATCTTTCTCATACTCACTGATGCCTTCGTCTCAAAACAATGCAGCTGTTTTGAGACCATTCAGGAATAGTTCTTATGCCTGACAGATGCCTTCTCAATTGTGTCATTGGAGAAGAAGAAAAAAATGTCTCTGTGATGTGAACAGTGAACTCCCTATCCAGCAAATGTTGCCCTTCTCACTGCCATATACGGTAAGATGCCTCTGTAAGATATCGATAATGCATTTAACAATGCACCCAGGCATAAAAGGGACAGATCAACCAGGCATCTCTTTTGTGACAGTTTCAACCGTACCCAGAGCCTTAAAAAAAATGTTTTAAAGAAAACATTACAGCTCATGCAGATTTTTGTATATATAGCCAGGTTCAGCAAGCCTCAGGCTGTTTTGCATTCAGCTACACTTCCTCCATATGTCCCATTCTGTTTTCTGCTCCCCCAGCTGTCGATTTAGGTGCCTGACATGTGGTTCAGCTGAAAAAGGTGGTCCCTTTAGCTTCTGTTAAGACCAGCTGTTCTTACAGCATGGATGTTGCCATTAATGGTCCCATGAACTGGAAGCCCATTTCATATCACTACTGCTTTGCTCCATAAATATTCATCCAGACCAATGTGCAGTTTTCCTCATTGGGATTATCTTGAAGTACTGAGAACCTTAGTAGTGCTCCCTCCATCCTATCACAGGGAGAGTACACAAGAAAACTCCACTCAACTAAAATATAAATCTAGTGTACCTAACTAGGACTCTCTATTCTATCCTCACTGGGTGTGATTGGTGTCTAAAATGGACTTTGTCAGCAGACACTGGACACTGAAAAGCCATGGCTTGAAGATATTGTGAAAGAATCTCTACTGGAAGCCTGAGATAAATCATTTTCAACCAACGGGCAACAAGATTCATGGGTTTTTAAACATGACTGCCTTGGCTGCTGAATGGAGATGGTGCAGAATGCGGCCGCGCGAGTTGTGATGGGGGCCTTCCCGATACTCCCATGTAACACCTCTACTCCGCAAGCTGCATTGGCTTCCGGTTGCCCTCCGGGTGAGATTCAAGGTGCTGGTGATGACCTATAAAGCCCTAAATGGCTTGGGTCCGGGATATCTGAGGGAACACCTGCTGCCGGCATCAAGCTCCCTTCGTCCAGTGCGCTCCCACAGGGAGGGTCTTCTCAGGGTACCGCCGGTAAGAGATTGCCGGCGGACGACACCCAGGGATAGGGCCTTCTCTGTGGGTGCGCCTGCCCTTTGGAACCATCTGCCAGTGGAGCTTAGGACTGCCCCCGACCTCCGTTCATTCCGCCGGGACCTGAAGACCTGGCTCTTCGAGCTTTCTGGCCCAGGCTGAGAATTTTAATTTTAATTTTAATTTTAACTGGGGTTTTATTTTGTTCAGGGTCGGATATAATTTTTTTAGTTGATTTTAACTTTTGTATTTCTGTTTTTAATCACCCTGTAAACCGCCCTGAGTCCTTCGGGAAAGGGCGGTATATAAATGTAATAAATAATAATAATAATAATAATAATAATAATAATAATAATAATAATAATAATAATAATAATAATAATAATACTGTGGACTCATAGTGGCATGAGACTTGTGGACATGTTTTTTTATAACCTCTCTGATGTTTGAGAGAAAAAGAATCTCATCAGACATCTCAAAACTATAATGTACAGAAAGACCTTGCAATCAGCCAGGAATTCCCATTAACCACCTTGGTTTTACGGCACTCTGTTTGGGTCTGAGCAAACCGTTTTGTAAAAAAAAAAAAGCATGTATTAATCAAAACACAGAGATTTGGGCAAGGGAAACAAAAATAAGCAATAGTAGTGGAAGAGAGTAAGTAAGCAATTCGTTTAAGGAAAAGGAAGTAATTCTAAGAGAGAGAAAAAAGAGAGGAAGGGATGTATTTGAAAGAAGAATTCAGGAACGAGTGACGAGAGAGTAAAGGAGATATAGGAAGCAATCAATGTTCTACTGAACTCAATGGGATGCAGTTGTAAGAGGACTGAACAGTAATTTGTTAATTTATTCAAAATATAGGGCCACCCATCTTAAGTGACTTCGGGCAGTGAGAATTGTGCCACTGATTTTGATGCTTACTGTAGATCATCTGGTGCTGATTTATCGAAGGGTACATAGAAATTAGAAGGGACGCGGTGGCTCAGTGGGTTAGGACGCTGAGCTTGTCGATCAGAAGGTCGGCAGTTTGGCGGGTCGAATCCCAAGTGCCGCGTAACAGAGCGAGCACCTGTTACTCGTCCCAGCTTCTGCCAACCTAGCAGTTCGAAAGCATGTAAAAATGCAAGTAGAAAAATAGGGACCACTACGGTGGGAAGGTAACAGCGTTCCGTGCACCTTTGGCGTCTAATCATGCGGGCCACATGACCACGGAGACGTCCTTGGACAAGCGCTGGCTCTTCGGCTTTGAAACGGAGATGAGCACCGGCCCCTAGAGTTGGAAACGACTAGCACTCATGTGCGGGGGAACCTTTACCTTTACCTTTACCTTTACATAGGATAAACTGAGTTGGAACTGTGGAAACAAATATAATAAATTACAAGCAGTGTATTGATGTAATTTAATTATAAGGATCAGTTACTTTTCTTGAGGAGGCTGAAAGTTTTGTAACATTGCTCATTAATTCATTTTTGAGAGGTTACTCATTATTTTTTAAAAATATATATATAATCAGTAATATTGAAGCAGAAGATGGAAACTGTGGATTTTTAAAGCAAAATGGGTAAAAAGAGAATGAGGTCGTTGGAGGCACTGCATGAAACCAAATAATGGGCTGTGTTTGTAACTGTCCTAGCCCCCTTCAGGTAATTTATTTCTAACATACCAATGGGCAGGTTTTGATGTGGGCTCAGAGAATATCCATCTTTTTTTTCCTTCTGTTCACTCGTGGCTGTTTCTAAGAGATTATCTGGGCAGTTTTCTTGGCAAGATTTTTCATAAGTGGTTTGCCATTGCCTACTTCTAAGGGCTGAGAGAGAGTGGCTGGCCTAAGGTCAACCAGCTGGCCTGGAACTTAAGGAGGGACTAGAACTGATGGACTCCCAGTTTGTAGTCTGGGGTCTTAATTAGAAGTAGCCCTCAACTTACAAAAGCAATGGAGCCCAAAATTTATGTTAAGTGACTTTTGCCCCACTTTACGACCTTTCTCACCACCATTGTTAAAAGAATCACTGCAGTGGTGAAGTTACTAACCCGGATGTTAAATGAATCTGACTTTCCTCCACTGATTTAGCTGGTCAGACCGTTGCAAAAGGAGACACAGCAACGGTCATAAATATGAATCAGTTGCCAAGTGTCTGAATGTTGATTGTGTGACCATGTGGGGTACTGCAAGCGTCACAACTGTGGGAAAATGGTCATAAGTCAATTTTTCCCTGTGCTGTTGTAACTTCGGTCACCAAACAGACTGTTGTAAATTGAGGACTATCTGCACTATTCTAAATGGGCTGTCGGTCATCTTTGGTGACCTCAAAATATTTATCCACTCCTGTACTCCTGTTGCATTTTCCAGGGTGTCCCTAAAACCATTCCATGCTTTCAAGCTGAAAGAAAACAAGAGTCATTTACTTCCTTGTTCAGGTCGTACTTAACTTGCAGCCTTCTATTTTAGCAACCCAAGTTACAACACCACTGAAAAAGGTGACTTACAAACAGTTCTTACAGCTATTGCAGACATGTCAAACTCACGACGTCACGTGACATCACACAATGTATCAGGACAGTTTTGCCATTGCCGGCAATGGGGTGGGCATGGCTTCTGCATGACGCTTCTGGCCCATGGGCCAGCAGTTTGACACCCCTGAGCTATTGGGTTGATTGGCAACCTACCGCAGGTGCATCATTCCAGGATTATGAGATTGCCAGTTGTGAACTCCAACTTCTGACAAGCAAAGTCAGTAGGGTGGAGGTTCACTCTCTGAGCTGGTGGGTCGGTTTCCAAGTCCTTCATTACTAGGTAACATCTTCAGTGGAGATTAGGTGATGTCCGTATTCTTCTGTTTCTAAGGGCTTCAGGTGAGGGTGTGTCAAGTGAGGGTCTTATGATGGGTCAGATGTGAGTCGTCAACTGAGGGTCCTGTGATGGGGAAGTTCCATTAGGTCAGGGTCACTGGGAGGTGAACTGCTGTGGGAGGGCAAGTTTGCATGGCTTGGTTGAAGGTTGGTGCTGTCTCTGGTTGGCTGTGTGGTTGATCTGGATTCTGACGGGTTCATAGGTTAACCTACCACCAGCCTACGAACCCTTCAGAATCCAAATCAACCACACAACCAACCAGAGTCAGACCCTCAATCAACCCATGCAAGTCCCCCTCCCACCAGTTCACCTCCCAATAACCCTGACCTCATGCAACCTCCTCATCACAAGATCATCACAAGCCTCTCACTGATGACTCGCACCTGACCCTTCACAAGACACACCCATGCCTGAAGCCCTTAGAAACAGAAGCACACTGACATCCCCTGGATGCTTCTGAAGATGTTACCTAGCCTGGTAATGAAAAGTTCGGAAACCAACGCTCAAGCTCGGAGAACGAATGCTTGAGCCTCATCCTACACCCGAGCTACAGATATTGGCTGCCATTGCAACCTATTCTGTCTGGTGCTGAACACCACAACAATAATCAAGGCCGTGCATATCAATTCACAGCACTAAGGAGGACAACATTGTCTCAACACAGCATATAATTCACAGTGAGCACTGCAATAGAGTTGTGCATCTCGGTCCTTCTCGAATGCTGGTCCATGCAAACAGTTTCCCATCTTTCAAGGATTTTGCACTTCTTTGCCGCATGAAAATCTGGTTTTGTTTTCAGTTTAGCACATACCTTTATTAAGACAGACAGTGGTTCTACTTTTTATAATAGACTGCACAAAAGAGAAATCCATAAGCAAATAAATGTTTGAAACCTCCACAGGAGGTTTATGGATTGGGAAAAAAAACAACTTTGTCTCTTGTTGACATTCGTGGACCATCATGTTGCAACATTGTGGTTCGTAAATATATTTATACATTCACATGGGATCTGTATAATGGACATGTGTGCTGGTTCTGATCATTTTACCCAAAATATCAGTCAAAAGCTTTGAAGTTTCCAAAACTTCTCCAAAATGGAGAAGCCAGATCCACTTAACAACCGTGTTACTAACTGAGTGATTCCCTTAAGGACTGGGGCAAGAAATGTCATAAAACGGGGCAAAATTCCTTTAACAACTGTCTGGCTTTGCCACATAAATTTAGGGATCATGACTACCTGTAATTAACAGTCAAGCAGTGAACACCCAAAGCGCTATCCCTTGGGGGTGCAAAATTCTGCGTAAAGATCCTTGTCAGCTGATGGATCAAATGTGTTATAAAAGCAAGGTCTTCAAACTTGACCCTTTTATGATTTGTGGACTTATGCGTGCCTAATCCATGTAAAGGGATAACTAGGTTAGGATTCTCTTGTGTTATATTTCAATTACTAGCAAGGCTTGCAGATCATAACAATTATCCAAGCTAAAGTAAGCCAACAGCTTAAGAAAGCATGTGAACAGGAGTCCTGTTGTGCATTTTTCGGGATGCAACACACTTGGCACACCATCCCCTGGCATGATGTGTCACATTCTGGAAATGTTTGTTCTCAAATTCAACACAAATTCACAATGACAGGATTCCACTAGTTGAGGTTACCAGTGTGCCTAAATCTTCCCTACCATTCCATTCTATGTTTGTTTTCATAGAAACAGATTCCATTGTTTAGAACAGGTACAATCTCGAGTCTAGCCACAAAGCACCCAATGGCAATGATTTGGAAGCAAGCCTTTCTACAGGTAATCCTTAATTTGCACCTCTTCTTTTGGGGTGACCATTGAAGGTTACTACGCCACTGGAAAAAGTGGCTTTTTTCACCAGTACAATTGCAGCATCGCTATGGCCACATGATCAGAGTTCTTTGAAGAGTTCATCCATCGGAAACTTGACACAAACTTTGGATACTTGGCAACTGACTCATATTTATGACGGTTGCACTGTCCTGGGGTCATGCGATCAACTTTATACGACCTTCTGACAAGCAAAGTCAACGGAGAAGCCAGATCCACTTAACAATCGTGTTACTAACTGACAGTGATTCCCTTAAGGACTGGGGCAAGAAAGGTCATAAAATGGGGCAAAATTCCTTTAACAACTGTCTGGCTTTGCCACATAAATTTAGGGATCAGGACTACCTGTAAATTACAGTCAAGCAGTGAACATCCAAAGCGCTATCCCTTGGGGGTGCAGAATTCTGCATAAAGATCCTTGTCAGCTGACGGATCAAATGTGTTATAAAAGCAGGGTCTTCAAACTTGGCCCTTTTATGACCTGTGGACTTCAACTCTGGGAGCTGAAGTCCACGAGTCATAAAAGGGCCAGGTTTGAAGACCCCTGTGTTAAAGTAAGGGGCAAGAGTTGCTTTATGCCACATTTCATCCATGCCAAAAGATACTTTCATACGTTCTTCCATTGCCATATTTTTGATGGAAGAAGTATTTATATATTGCTCTTTTGGAGTTCCTTTTTCCGAACTGACTGAAAAACAGTGCTGGGGAAATGAAGAAAGAGAGCAATTGCTGTTTTTGTGAAACACATCCATGATTATCACATAAAAGCATCTGCTTCGAATAGATTACTACGGTATAAGGGAGCACTCTGACAGAATTTGCATTTTTTTCCCCCCAGTCTACAGAGAACTGGACACATAAGACATGGAATGTAAAAAGGCATAATCCATGGATTATGTAGGAATCACTGCCAATTACTCCCAGATGGAAGAAACTTAAGTCCATCTCTGTGTATTAATATATTATTATTAATTAAACAGTACCATTTCTGTAAATGATGCTTTGAAGGGTTTTGCATTTAAAAAAAAAACAAAAAAACAAGTCCCTGATCTCAAGAAGCTCACAATATGAATATCATTCACAACAACATAAAATGCTTGTTTTATTTGTTCGTTTAAATCACCAAATAGGACAGATCCATTCCATGCAGTCTTGGCATTCTCCTTTTTTTTTTTTTTTTTTAATATTTCCAGACCCTCCCCCAGGGGGGGGGGGAAACAGGGCTTAATTTTAGGTGGCTTGAAATGATGTGCTTAAAAAAGTCGCCAGATGTAAATGGGTCACTGTTTTCATATCTTAAACATCTGTTGTTTATACCCAAGAAGGCACGCTGGGGTGGGGAAGGAAATTAATTCCCCAATTGCTGTCAACTGAGTTAGGAAACAGCAATAAACAGCTTACTGTGGAGCTGCTAGCTGCAATAAAATGGCTGTCAATAAAATGTGGCTGATACGATTTTGCAGGGTCAAAAAATGAAAATATTTTTCCTGGGTCTATGTGTGATACAGTTCAAGAAAGTTACATGTGTGTCCGTGGGAAAACAAAGCTTAATGAGTTATGTATACATTCATATTATGCACCCATACTTGCATGCACGCACACAAGCATACCACCAAGTCTAATTTATGAAAGAAAGAGGGAGAAAAAAATGCATCTCTGGAGCTTGAACTGACTGGGGATGCTGTGTACATAAAAGGAAGAGAAAGCCTTATTTTTTAGCTTAGTGCAGTTCTTCAGAATTGTATTATTGCTTAAGATTATATTCTGATTTCTAGGCTAGAGATCCCTATTTTCCCAGGCTTTTCACTTCCACACATACCGAAAGATCTTTTCAGCTGAAGTTTTCCACGCTCGGCTTCCTTTCCAAGATGAATATTTTTAGACAGTTGAACAAAAAGCTCCCAATATTTTTTTTTCCCCCATTTATTATATAAGGTAGCAAAAGATGCACTGTATTTGCACCACATTTCCACATTCTTATTGCTAAAGTATCGGTGCTGAGGATATCAGCATCTTGTCATTTTATGTTCTGTGGGAATTGTCTTCACTGCACCCCGATCTTCCTCAATGGGCAAAAATCCAAATCCAAAGATTTCAATGAGCACATTGCCCTGTTCCTGTTTGGCTTCTTTATACTAAAGCTTCCCACAACGGTTCCTGCAGCCAAGAAAACTACTTTTATGGGAGGTTTAACAGCTTTGCTGGTGTCCCTTTTTATCAGCTGTTATCATAAATGCAAACTAATAAATCACAGACAACAAGCCACCTGAGAGAGGCTGCTCCTTCTTAGTGCAGTTAACCACAACACGGCTTTCTTGCTGCAATTTCATGAAACACTCAAGGGAACCAAGCGTTTGTGTGTGTGTGTGTGTGTGTGTGTGTGTGTGTATACATACATATATATAGGGACGTGGTGGCTCAGTGGGTTAGGATGCTGAGCTTGTCAATCAGAAGATCGGCAGTTTGGCGGGTCGAATCCCGGGTGCCGCGTAACAGAGTGAGCGCCTGTTACTCGTCCCAGCTTCTGCCAACCTAGCAGTTCGAAAGCACGTAAAAATGCAAGTAGAAAAATAGGGACCACTCCGGTGGGAAGGTAACAGCGTTCCGTTCGCCTTTGGCGTCTAGTCATGCTGACCACATGACCACAGACACGTCCTCGGACAAGCGCTGGCTCTTCGGCTTTGAAACGGAGATGAGCACCAGCCCCTAGAGTCGGAAATGACTAGCACGCATGTGCGGGGGAACCTTTACCTTTATACACACACACACACACACACACACACACACATATATAAATCCATTTTATTATTTTTTTTAAACAAACTTCTCAGCTGGATTTTATGGCGGATGAGCTACTGGATGATCCCGTTCAGCCCATAAAAGTAATTAGAAATGAATTAATACAGTTCATAAGAATTGCAGCTTTTTATTGGAAAAAAAAATAGACTGAATACTGAAGGAAGTCTTGTAGCCCCTCCCCACCAGAAATTCCAGCCAAAGAGTTCAAGTAAATCAAAATCCTTCAAGTCTCTAGATTAGAGAAGAGCGTGCTGATGTTACTATGCCACAGCTGCCCATTATTCCCGAGCACTGACCACATCATCTAGATAGAAAATGGAAGAAAAATCAAACCGTTTTTTGGGGTTTTTTTGCTTTTTAATGGGTGGGATCTGACCCTGGTTAGTTTTTGCACAAACACTAAACACAGCAGGCCCTAGTTCTAAAAATGGCTCATCTTTATTTCCTATCTTGCAAGATTTTAGAAAGCTGCTTTTTTTTCTGTGAGTCAGATCTAATCCAGCCTAGCTTTTTTTTTTTCTTTCTTTCTTGGCAACAGCAATCAAACCATAAAAGGTATTTCATGCTGTTCGCAGAAGCTGAGCAATCCTTCCACTCTGCCTTAATGTTTCCCTTACAGACTTTCTCTCAAGGGAAAGATGCTGTCCTACACGCTGGCAAGTAGAAATAGCTTAATGCTCAACCAGATTCAATATATGGTACTTTTTCTGGTGTAGTCAATTATCCATCAAAACAATGCAGCATCTGGTATCCAACGTCCATGTCAAACCTATCATATAAAAAGGTAAAGGTTCCCCTGCACATGCGTGCTAGTCGTTTCCAACTCTAGAAGCGGTGCTCATCTCCGTTTCAAAGCCGAAGAGCCAGCGCTTGTCCGAGGACGTCTCTGTGGTCATGTGGCTGGCATGACTAGACACCAAAGGCGCACGGAACGCTGTTACCTTCCCACCGGAGTGGTCCCTATTTTTCTACTTGCATTTTTACGTGCTTTCGAACTGCTAGGTTGGCAGAAGCTGGGACGAGTAACAGGCGCTCACTCTGCTACGCAGCACTCGGGATTCGACCCGCCAAACTGCCGACCTTCTGATCGACAAGCTCAGCATCCTAACCCACTGAGCCACCGTGTCCCTATCATATATATATATGCGGTCACATTGGAAAACAAAGATGAACGCTGTCCAGAATATTAAGCTATGTTTCCACATTTTGTCTGAACTAGGCCATTCTTTTCTTTAAAAAATGAAATAAAATAAGGAGTCTGATAGAATTTGTGCTATCTAAGAAAATCACGCTGTCCTTCAGCTCCTATTTTACTCAAAGCATCTGTCTTCTCACGCCTGCCAAAAGAATCATTTGCAATTTCCATTTTGGCATGTACAATGGAATTGACACAGCTACCCAATCTGCAGCATTTAGAAATGTTTTCGGGATTAGCGTTTAGGCTATCCTATTTTATACACTGAAATGCAACTTTCTTAATTATGAGTTATCTATATTTGGGCATGTTTGTATGGCATTCCTTTGCTAGCCTATTGCAACAGAATCCAAGATATTATACCAGTGACTACGGTATGCACATAAAGAACACCCTTAGTGAAATATTACATAATTTTATCTTCGTTCCCTAATTCTTTCAGTTCGTGTCGTCTTAGATTCTTGATTTTTGTTTAAGCATCTTTTAACATCAAAAAAACCACAATTTGATGCATGACCAACGAAGAGCCACAGTAGAAAAGAAGAGGAATCTGTGCTGTTTGCTCAAAGGATTGTGAGTTGTGTTTTTTTAAGAAAAAAAAAAGTTCTTAACAGTTCTAAACATCCCACAGCGTACTGTGTGAACAGGCTTAAAGAAGTTGAATAAAATTGTCTGCTAAACTATACGGAGTTTTTGATCTTTTCTTTTTTCTTTTTAAACGAACCGTTATGAAATCTAACCTACTGATTTGGTGGTAGCTCAATTATTTAAAAAAGAAACAAGCAACTTAAAGATTTCATGTGATATTAACAGTGTACAAGTACCGTTGCCTTCTCCTTAGTTACGCCACTCATGCAGCTGCCCGATTGAGCAAAGGAATGACTAAAATAGAATAATTCTCCACAACAATTCCCAATTAGCCATCACCATCCTCCAAATTATCAGTAACCCTTAACTATTTTTTTTTTTAAATTTACTAGGCTGGGTGTGTTCCATGAATGTTCTCCTGCAGAAGCCCCATTGCTCTAAATAGGTACAATGCCAGATCACTTCCTTAGGAAAGAAAACAGAATTTGCTGTTACTCTATTTTCTGATTTTATCCTCAAGTCAGCTTTCTCACCAGAACTTTTTTTTTTTTTTTAAAGTCACTATTTTTACACCTTGGTGCTAAGTACATTTACTTGCAAATAAGTTCTGTTGGTGTCGATAGAACATAGTTCCAGGAATGAGTGTTTATTTAATGGCAAATGTCTTTTAACATGTGCAGGACTAAAATGCATAACAATGAATCAGTCTCTCCCACACTGTCTGACATCACTGGTGTCAGCAAGACACATCATCTTTGCCAACCCGAAAACTTCAGATGTCTCTTTTCAAACCAAGCCTTGAAACAGGAAGCAAAATCCATTATTAGCAGCTCTTGAGCAATTGAATAGATTCGACTTTTTGAATCTTGAAAAAAGATTTACTTAGCACGAGAATGATCTGTCTTGCTGCAACTGGAGAAAAATATACAGGATTCTTATGGGTCCAACTTTATTTGGAAACAGGAACATGCAACAATTCTGTACTAATTATGACAAAGCTTGCTATCCAATTGAGAGTTGGGAGGAGGGGGATCGCTTGAGTCTTATCCACTTCTCTGGTGGACTTCCATCACATCAAACACTTCTTAAAAATACAGTATGTGCTAAAAAAATTCTAGCCTTGTTTCTGAACGTCTGACCCTCTTGAGGTGAAAAGCCTCTTGAGTGTTGATATGTACATGCTCTTCCAAGGAAGTTGCTATGGACTTGTGATTTTAAGCCCCTTTGGACTTCTGGGAAATTTTTTTTAAAAAAATAAAAATAAAACCCAATCCTGTAACAGGACCAGACAACCCAAATGTGGGCCCAAACAATTTGTGGGCAATTGATATCAAACACAGAAGGAATCAGAGTGAGGAAGCAGTGATGCTCCAGGCTCAAGTTACACAGATGTTGCCAGATGCCCTTCCTCGTCATTTCAGCCCTGTGTTAAAGTTGCCTAGGCACACAATTTATGCCCTTACTTTGATAACATTGTTATCAACTCCCTGGTAGGGAGGAGAGTGCGGAATTTCGTCTCAAATCCTTTTTAAGGAGCCCACCAAGTATTTCTCAGAGTAGATTCTTCCACAACATGCCTCTTTAGGGGCTAAAAAAAAAAAAATGTAGCAGAGACTGGTCCACAATTCCAGAAGTGATTTTGAAAACGCTAGTGTACAACTTGGGAAACGACTCCAGCTAGAAAATGGACACTTTCCATCCCAGGGGCCACCAAAGCCTCCTCTAATGGAGCTTGCCTTGCTCCGTGGACCCATCAGCCACACCAGACCTGCACCATCACTTAAGAAAACAAGGAGTCAATCATGAGATGGGTTGGGCAGCTAAACTTTTCAACAAGTGATGCAATGAAACTTAAGTACTCTGGGCCCCTAGAAAGCATGCCAGTTTAAAATCCTGCTTCCTTCAGCATGACTAAATAAAGGATTTCTTCGGGTTTCTGTACCAGCCTAAACCATCCCTTCCCCACCCCCCACCCCAATTTTTTTTTAAAAAAAAAACTACTGCACAATTGGCAGCCGGCCAACTCAGCCAATGCAGTCCCGTAGCGCCATCTAGAGGGGCATTCTTGCATTCTAATTTTGTGGCGAAAGAGAAGCACCAATGAAATGAATTAAGACAGCGCTGCATTTCAATCTTTATTAGCCAGGAATGATTTTACCTTGTAGGAATAATATCCCCCAACCCCTAATACTGGATTTGGAGGAAATATGAGGTTCCTTGACCTTTTTTTTTTTTTTTAAATGGCAGATTTCATAGCTTTAAAATAACTCATGAAAACTTCCTTATGGGCTAATAAGAGAATGCATTTGCAATGGGGTGATTTTTTTTTTCCCCCCTGCATAATTCATGGTGAGTTTTCTTTCTTTCTTTTTTATTTATTTCCATTGGTTATAAACAAATGAATTCCTCTCAAAGGTGTACTTTGGCCATTTAAAACAGGAGGATAAACAAAAAAAAAAAGCAGACACAAATAAAATGCAACTTTTTTCTTCCTTAACAGACACGTAGTTTTACCTCGACACAACTGAAACCATTGTAGTTCATTGTCTCCTACCCAGCCAACACAGGGCAACACAACCTTTGAGCCTTGGTGAAGACAAAATCAGCTCCTGAAAATGGTAACATTACAAATGTTCCAGGTAAGCAGGAAATAAATGGGTTGGGAAGAGACCGTCAAACCAGCCTCCTGTGGAAATACAACTTTTCTTCAATTGGAAATTAATATATTTAGCCCTGAAACATTTTGGTCCATCTAATATTTTTCTCCCCCCCCACACCCCAGACTTGGTCTGAATCTGGTAGACCAAGCACCACTCTTCATCTTGAGTAAAGCTCTATCCTGATATTTTTTTTGTCACACACACAAAAAAACAAACAAACACAAAAAAAACATGATACCATCGCTTCTAAACACTAGCCTGTGTACATGTGTGCATCTCTGTTGGTGGATGAGTGTGAATGAGTGTATGTGTGTGTGCCACTTGTCCTAAAAGAAAAAGCAAAAAAAAGTTGGTGACGTTATCGCTTTGGGACCACGGTTTTCATTTATACAAAATGCATAGTCCTGGGAGGTGAGAAACCTCGTCACCCCTTTCTTTCTCTCCTTAGCAAAAAAAAACCTAAGCTAACGTTATATTCCCCAAAGCCAAGAATTCCTCCTGGCACTTTAATACTGGTTGAGTGGGCACTTGTATGCAGTACTTATAGACCAGTAAAAGTGCTCGTTTACCTGTCTGGTGTGTAAGGGGCCTTTTGTCTTGAAGCCTCCTTGCGAACTGCACTCTGAGGCACTGAAGTGGTCTGAACTAGTGGAAGAGCGTTTGGAAAGGGTGTCACACCCTCCAACAAAGGTGTTGTCCAAGGGGAGCTCCTGAATCACGTGATGCTTTTTCACCGAGACGGGAGTGTCCGGCTTAAGGTGGAAAGCAGACTGTGGAGGGGCAGATTTGTAATGCTTGGCGAGATCAGGGCTGTTAGGCTTAAAGGTGGTGGGTGGTGCAGTGCCCCAGTCAAATCTTCCTATACTCTGCTCCTCCAGCTCAGCTGGAAGGCTAATGGTCCCGTTGATAGGTTCGTGAACAGCATCCTCGGGTTTGGACTCCTCAATGGTCACAAAATTCAACAGGGAACTTTTAGGAGATTTCCTTTTCTTCCGCTTCTTCTTCTTGTTCTGCTTGTTCTCCTGGTTGGGGGACATCCACTCGGCCCCTTGCTTGCTCCTCTGGGCAGCTTTGAACCTGGAGGCGTGGCGGCAGCGGACCAGCACGGTGACAAAGATGACCACGATGACTACCATGGCCCCGGCCACGATGGCGATCATGATGGTAAGGTAGTCCTCATTTTGGTAGGGCTGGCTGCTGTCCCCAATGTTTCTATCCAAAGGGGTCTCCATAGTCCTCCGGATCAGGTCATAAATATAAGAGGCATTTCCTGCAGTGTCATTGACGTACAGAAACACAAGGACAAGGGTGTGCAAGGATTTGGGATAGCCCAGGTCACTAATGTTGACCACCAACCGATGTAAGCCCACATCAGTTGGAATGGGTTTCTCTTCCAGGGTGATGTTACCTGTCACAGGATCAATACGGAACAAGCCTTTGTTGTTTCCGCTGACTATTGTGTATTTCAGTTCAGCATTCATTCCTGTGTCAATGTCAACAGCAAACACTTCTGCTACCACAGACCCTGGGATAGCTGAGAGAGGAACCAGCTTAAAAGATGTATTGGAAGGGGGATAGATGACCACCGGGCTGTTGTCATTAACATCCATCACATTGATGGTGACCTTAGCAGTAGAAGAACAGGGTGGCTGCCCTCCATCAATAGCCTTGACATCAAAGGTGTAGGAACTTTGTTGCTCGCGATCAAAAGACACATTAGACTTTATAACTCCAGAATAAGGATCCAGAACAAAGTTCTCATTGTCGTTCAAGATGGAGAGCATCACAGCTTTATTCTCACCCGCGTCTGCATCCGTCACTGTAATCACTCCCACAGTACTGTACTTTGGTAGGTTCTCGGACACAAAAAACTGAAAATGGTTATGGGTGAATTTGGGACTGTTGTCATTCTCATCTAGCACCGTAACGATCACAGCCGCTTGGCTCTGCAAGGGAGGAGTCCCATTGTCTCTGGCCGTGACGGTGAAAATGAACCTCTCCTGTTCTTCTCGGTCAAACACCCGGGAAGCAGTCAAAACCCCCGTCTTACGATCCAGATCGAAAAAGGAGGCGTTGGGACCAAGCTGGTACACAATGTCTGCGTTCTTACCACTGTCCTCGTCAGTGGCGCTAATCGTGGTTAAATACAGTCCTCGCCGGTTATTTTCAGAAACTGAGAGCTCAATAACAGGCTGGCTAAAGATGGGAGGGTTGTCGTTTTCGTCCTCCAATTTGACTCTGACTAGGGCTGTCTGGTTCAAACTGGGTTTGCCTGAGTCAGAGGCCACGATTTTAAAGCTGAATTCTTTGGTGCCCTCATAGTCCAGCAAGGAAGAGGTCTCTAACAAGTACTGGTTATCATAAACGGCTTTCAAGTGAAATGGCACCTCTCTTTCAATGAAACAGATGACTTTGCCATTCACATCGGTGTCCTTATCTGAGACGGTAATCAGGGCAATCTTGGTGTTGACGGGGTCTTTCTCAGATAAGTACACTGTGCCATTGATGGGGCTTATGATGTACCTGAGGTCTATATTAGGGGGGTTATCATTAACATCAGTTACGTTGATGGTAACCGTGGCCCGGGCAGGAGTTGAGCTACCATCGCTGGCTAGAACTGTCACCTTGTGGATAGCAGTCTCCTCTCGATCTAAGGCCCTCTGAACTGTGATTAGCCCAGTGGTGTTGTTTAAAGCAAAGAGTCGTTTTGTTGCCGGAGCAACCTGGGCCCCAAAAATATATCTGATTTCTGCATTGCTTCCCACATCTGCATCTGTGGCATGGAGCTGGAGGACAGAGGTCCCTACCGGGGCGTTCTCAGGTATGTGGACTTCCACCTGGCTCTCTTTAAAAACTGGCCTGTTGTCATTGACATCACTTACTGTGACCTGAAGGATGGCTGTGCTGGATTTCTGGGGTGTTCCTCCATCCTCCACCTTGATTTTCATCACATACGTGTCTTTCTGCTCCCGGTCCAGGTTTTGCTGCACGATCAGCTGAGGCCACTTTTCCCCTTCCGGAGTTTCCACAATATCCAAGCCAAAGACACTTTGCCCGTTCAGAAGTTCGTAATGCTGGACTCCGTTGAAACCAGTGTCTGGATCAGTGGCGGAGGGGATGGGGAAGCGGCTGTTGATCAGCGTGTTTTCAGGAATGGAGATGTTTATGACAGGCGATGGGAACATAGGGGCATTGTCATTGGTGTCCTTCACAATGATCTTGATCTTGATCAGCCTGAAAAAGTCATTGGGGAGGATCACCACCTCCAGTTCGAAGAAGCACTCGTTCTCTTCCGCGTAAGCGGCCCCTGCGCAGAGTCTCTCCCGATCAATCCGGTTGGAGGTGGTGAAGATCTCCCCCGTGGTGCTGGAGACTTTCACCAAAGGGGCATCTCCTGCTTTGGAGACCAGCCTGTAAACCAGACTAGAGCTGGTTCCTGTGGCAGCATTAATGTGAGAAATGTTCAGATCCTTTGGTATGTTCCCAATGGGGACGTTTTCAGGCAGTTCCTCCCGGATGGTGTAAATAAGTTCTTGAGCGACAGCAGAATCCAGCCGCAAGCAGGCGATCAGAGCAGCCAACAGGTAAAAATCCCTCAGGTCCATGATAATCTATTTATAGATCCTACTTTTAGGGTTCCAAGAGGTCCACAAAGGAGGGCTGACTTCTTTGCCAAAGGAAGCTGGCCGGCTGCATCACATCCAAGCATCGACTTCCCGACAATCCCTGCCGACAACACAATCAGAACAACATTTCGTAAAGAAGCGTTCATTTTAAACGGCATATCAGATACACACACACAGGCACACAGGCACACGCACACTTGGAAAAGAGAAACACTGCCACCTGCTTCCATCCCTTGCTTGCGTTATGTGTGCGAGAGAGTAATTCCCGCTTCATGAATGCACCAATATACCGCCACTAGCGCCGAGTGCGCACGGAGAATGAAATTAACTAGTTACAAGATTGAGTGGAGGGCCAGGCAGGGGGAAAGAGACGCAGACACGCAATTCACACCGACACACACAGCCCACACACACACACACACAAACAGAGAGAGAGAGAGAGAGAGAGAGAGAGACACACGCAGGCACGGGTACACTTGCTCTCATCAGACCAACAACCCGGCGCAGCATTTGCTCTGCTATTTCACCTCCCACCTTGGATTGGAGGCAAGTTAAAAAAAAAAAGCAGCAGCAGCAGAAGAGAAGGAGAAAAAGAAG
>JAKJMR010018379.1:153117-164376 GCA_024449315.1 Daboia siamensis | reverse complement strand
GACGCTGAGCTTGTCGATCAGAAGGTCGGCAGTTTGGCGGGTCGAATCCCGAGTGCCGCGTAGCAGAGTGAGCACCGGTTACTCATCCCAGCTTCTGCCAACCTAGCAGTTTGAAAGCACGTAAAAATGCAAGTAGAAAAATAGGGACCACTCCAGTGGGAAGGTAACAGAGTTCCGTGCGCCTTTGGCGTCTAGTCATGCTGGCCACATGACCACGGAGACGTCCTCGGACAAGCGCTGGCTCTTCGGCTTTGAAACGGAGATGAGCACCAGCCCTAGAGTCGGAAACGACTAGCACGCATGTGCGGGGGAACCTTTACCTTTACTTTTACCTTACATGTGAGGGACAGAGGGAGGGGAAGGGCCCAGCAAGGAAACTGCAAAGAAGTTTTTAGGAGCTTTTGTTAAAAAAAAACCAAAAAACTTTAAAGCATCTCATTCATTTCCCCAACATTAAGCAACAGTGCTTGGTCCTTGCTGTTGATTTTTCAGAGCATGGTCCCTTTCATTCCATGAAAAATTCTCTTAAAAACACTTCTTGTATGCTCTATTGCATTCACCTTTCACAACTCTTGAGCATCTTTTATTCCTCCCACTTTAACCACAAAGAATGATTAATCCTTCTTTGGTATTACTATTTTTATTTTTGGTAGTATGATTATGATTATCATTATTCTGTTGCTTTGTATGTACACTGAAAGCTTCTGCACCAGAGACAAATTCCTTGCATATCTAATCTATCTAATCACACTTGGACAAATAAAGTATTCTACTCTACTCTACTCTACTCTACTCTACTCTACTCTACTCTACTCTACTCTACTCTACTCTACTCTACTCTACTCCATTCTACTCCACTCTACTCCACTCCACTCCACTCCACTCCACTCCATTCTTTTTTTAAATAATATTTTATTGATTTTTTCTCATTTTACAATTGGATATTTAAAAAGTAACATGATGGCTGGGTTAATCAATAGTTCAATAGTGTACATAAACCTTTAGTATAAATCTCATGTTACAACATCAGATATTTCCTCTCTTTTTCCATTAACATCTGTTATCTCATATTAGGCTAGTACAATTCTTATTGTTATCAACTAAATAAAAACATCGTTGTTACAGTTATCAATATTTTTTAGCTTATACATATCTTAACTGTGTTTGCGCTTCATCCTTGTATAATCCTTGTATTCACTCCATTCTAATATCCAGATAGACATGGGTGAGGCAAACAGCTCCTATATATGGTCTGCTGGGTTTCCCATGCTGCAAGCATTTTGCTATCCTAAACAGAGTCCTCAATTTCAGGTGCACAGTGCTGAGTATTAGGGGGGGAAAAAATCATCCATGCTTGTTGTTAAACAAATGTTCGGTGTGATGTATCCTCCCTCTCTCTCCAGCTTTTATCTCTCATCACCGAAGGAGTTGTTTGTCTCTCTCCCCTCCCCTTCCTCTGGAATTCTAATTAAAACCCTACATTTTCTCTTAATCTGTTATTTATTTTAATTAATTGATGGAACACCTGCTGCAAGTCATGGTGGCATGCCTAGAATAGCTCTGCTTTTCTGTGTTTTACACACACACACACACCACACATACGCTGTTGGTTGGAGGCCAGTCACTGTGTCCATCAGGATTTGGAAATTATTAAGATCCACTTATTCTTCTTGTTGCCTCCCCCCCCCCCAAAAAAAATACATTTATATTCTAGCCCATGCATCCCTTTTAATCATCCCTTCCTTAGGAGCATGGTAACTCATATGGCTGGGATGCTGAGTTGACAGTTAGCAAGCCCGCGTTCGAGACCTGAGTGTTGCCTTGGGATGGGGTGAGCTCCTGTCCTTCACTCCAGCTCCTGACGGGGACATGAAACTGGGCACTCCCGGACAATAGTGATGTCACCAGCTAGTCCTTTCAACCCGGTCCTTCTGACACAAGGGCAGTGCAATCAATTCTTTATTTTTGCACTAGCAGCATGATTCCCCCCCCACCCTGCTTTCTTAAGCAACTTTTGCAGTTAGATCATTGTCTTTTAAAAAAAAAAAGTTCACCTTTAATGGGCTTCAATGGGAATGGGCTTGGCGGGCGTGGGAAAGGAAGGTGGGAAGAATGGAGCGGGAGGGGGGCAGAGAGAGAAAATCCCCCCCTTCTCTCTGGAGGTGGCGGGGGGAGTGGTGGTGGTTCTCCATATTTCTCTGATCCCCTTTAGGGGCTTCAACGCCTTTTAACGCAAAGAATGAACGGGAGTTTGGGGGGAAGAAGGGATCATCCTGGATTTTGGGGGGAGGGGAGGAAAAAATGTGGGGTGGGGGGTGAGCCCTCATATGATGTGATCTCTTACATCTGTTTGCCAGGAGGGAGGGAGGCGTCTGGTCATTTTTTTTTTTCTATTCTTATTCTTATAGTTCCTCCTGTTTGAGCATGGGGCTGAATTAGAAGGTCCCTTTCAGCTGTGTTCTGTTCTATTTATTAAATAACCCAGGAATGCATGGGTGAGTTGGCCATAAAGTAACATCACTAGAATTGGTGAAGCTGGAATTTTCCATTTTTTCTCTCTCCTGATTTCCCACCCACCCCCCACTTCTTCCAGAATAGAAAAAAAGGGGTGTCATTACTGGGAGGGTAAACACCTCAGAGCACTAGAGTTGCATGATGGTGAAATGGGTGACAAAGAAACATAATAACAAATAAAATAAATGACCAACCACTTGCAATTCCCAATAAGAAACCACAATGCATAAATATATGCCCGGGATGCAAAGCTAGAATTAACTCAGTTAATTCTTTATTCAGAAATGTTTCTAAGATCCTCTTAAAAGGTATGTGAAAGTTGGTGTATTCGTGATATTTTGCTGGTTCTTTATTATGTCTTTTCCTGGGAAATTTAACCTCTGCCCAAATATGCTTGTTTTGTTTTTGTTTCCCAAAGACTAGAAATTTTGTTTCCCAAAGACTAGAAATTGCAAAAATAAAACCTGCATCTTCAAGGAACAGTAGATGAAAGAGAAAAGCGAAAACATGATTTTGCTTTAGTTTTTACGGATATAAAATTCTTGCTGTCCCACTATTTTTCTGATCTTCATTATGTCAATGTAGAAAATTACATTTTGGGGTGATTTGAAATGTGTGATGGAGATGAATTATTGTCTAGATTTTTTTTTTTTTAAAAAAAAACAATTAGAAGACCAGTCTTTTCTCAAGCACTTGTAGATCAGCAACATTGCTCAAAAAGTCTGACTGAAAGATTTTATTACTAGTTTAGCCGTGGCCCATTCTCTAAACCAATTCCAAGCTTTAATGAGACCGTAATACAATTGCATTTTTCCCCCTGCTTAAAAAGTCATATAAAATCATACCCAACAAGACAGATGCATGTTGTAGGAATTCAATTACCCCAAGTTTTAGTATGTATCTCAAATTAGCTAGTGGAAGATAAAATCTCTGAAAATGTAATGTGGCTTTAAAAAAAAAAAGCATTTTCTTACCCTTATTTTAAAGAAATAATCACAGGGAACATCCATTATGAGTTCTGACATTATCTATTTTCTGTAGGAGATTTCCTGCAGAAATACAAATGACAAAAATGGGGGTGGGGGGTGGGAAATTGGATCATAAGCTTTGAAACAACAGATCTATTTGCATCTCATCGTCAACATTATTTTACGGTACTGTATCTCAAAAGAACCCCATTTGTATCTCTTGACTGCACACTCTCCATGTCTACTTAACAAAGTGCAAGAATTATCTCAGCAAAATGTTTTCTGTCACCCCAGCAGTATTTTTTTTACCAAAAAAGTGAATTTCTCAAACTCCAAAATTGCCTCTCCTTTCCCAGTTAACACACCCTAGGCCTTGCTTGCATTTCATGGATGATGTTTGCATGTTAAAAGAAAAATAGAAGAATCTCAGGAATCAAGAATATTGGGATTTAAATTACAAAATAGGTTGGTAGTAGCTGGGATCCCCATGCCCTTGATCCAGCCTTTCATACCTTGTTTTGGTGAGGAATACATTTTTATGAGAGGTGATTGGTGCTCTCTGAGCTTGCTTGTTTTCTTGCAGACGTTTCATTACCCTAACTAGGTAACATCATCAGTGCTGGCACTGACTAGCACTGATGATGTTACCTAGTTAGGGTAATGAAATATCTGCAAGAAAACAAGCAAGCTCAGAGAGCACCAAATCAACCCCAAGCTACAAATCTTCTCCTTCACTGATAGATTTAGATGGAAGGCAAAGATAGTAAAGAGGGATGACAAGGATTTGAACTACAATAAGGATTGACCAAGGGGCATGATGACTCAGCACTGAAAGACGCTGAGCTTTTGAGCTGGAAAGCTGACAGCCTGGGTTTGAGACCCGAGCACCACGGAACAGGGTGAGCTCCTGTTCCTTGCCTCAGCTCCTGCCAACTTAGCAGTTCAAAAGCATGCAAATGCAAGTAGATAAATAGATACCACTTTGGTGGGAAGGTAACAGTGTCCCATGTGCCTTTGCTGCCAATATGACTGCAGAACATATCTTCAGAAAACATCGGCTCCCTCAGCCAAGAAATGGAGAAGAGCATAGCATCCTAGAGCTGGAAGCCTTCACCTTTACCTTTAAGGATTGGCTACAGTGCTTTGACCCCTTCATGGATTACTGCCTTGTCGTGGCGAAGGGGCTTGCGTAATTCAATGAAGCTATGAGCTATGCCATGCAGAATTGAAGCCTTTGAACTCTGGTGCTGGAGAAGACTCCTGCGAGTCTCTTGGACTGCAAGGCGATCAAACCAGTCAGTCCTAGAGAAGATCAACCCTGACTGCTCTTTAGAAGGCCAGATCCTGAAGCTAAAACTCAAATACTTTGGCCACCTAATGAGAAGGAAGGAGTCACTGGAGAAGAGCCTAATGCTGGGAAAGATTGAGGGCAATAGAAGAAGGGGACGACAGAGAATGAGGTGGCAGGATGGAGTCACTGAAGCAGGAGGCATGAGCTTAAATGGACTCCAGAAGATGGTAGAGGACAGGAAGGTCTGGAGGAACATTGTCCATGGGGTTGTGGTGGGTCGGACACGACTTCGCAACTAACAACAACAACACAGTGCTTTGAAAGAATGAGATATGGGAAGGCAAGAAACACAATCTTTTTCTTTTCTTCCAAAGCATTTTAAGACGTTTTATGCTTTTCATTTGTCAACTAACCAAAGGCTCTTGTCAAGACATCTCAATGTTTTATTTTGTTTCTCTCCCAGTCATTCTGTTTTCAGAAAGAAAAAAAAAGTAACATGTTGCTTCTTTGACAATATTTTGAAGTGTGATCCACATTTACTTCTCGTGGCAAGTCTTTCAGATTTGCTTTCGGCTGAAAGTTTGTAGACTCTTTAATCCAGACATTCCTATATAAAGTTGTCTAGTCGTGAGCAAAGGTAATCCGGCTTTGAATATTGTTGTTTCTTTTTTTTATTTCTTTTTTTATTTTGTTATCTTTTCTAATGCTAGCATTTGCAAGAAACTGCCATCTTAGTAATTGTTGTGATTCAGGGTCAGCCTGTGGGTTCGGCAGTTGGGTCGGACAATTCAGAGGAGGAGGAGGAGGGGTTTGGAGAGCCTGCAGAGGACAGTTCTGAGGCTTCGCAGAGCCCTCAGCCAGGCCCCTCCCATCTGGTTACGACGCAGACCCAGCTGTGTGAGCCTGACAGTGTGGATGAAGATGACCCACAGCTGGCCCTGTTCAAGGATGCCTGACGCAGGAGGCAGTCAATCAGGAGTAAACAGAGGAAGGCAATGGGGCACCTCGGAAGGAGGCAGAGAGAAGCCACGCCTTGAACTGTTTAAAAGGGGAATGCGTGGGAGGGCTGATTTGCTGAAGGCAACCATTTGAATAGCTCCTGTTTCATGGTTCATGTCTTGTTTTTCTCTGTTTTATGTTAATAAATTTGGCAGGCTTAGTTCCAGCCTCTTGCTGTTTGTAAAGGGGTTGTCCCTGCCTTTTCTGCAGAGCCGGTAGTAGGCTGGTACAGAACATTAGTTTGAAAGGGAATTCAATTTCAGAAGAATTAAAGTCCAATCTCGGTAGGCATCCCAGTTTCAATTGCCAATTGCTTCCCCCTGAGTTTGATACTGTTTGTTGCATATTCTCAACATTTACTGCCAAACTGTATTCATTTTACTATAATAAAACATTTGCAAGAAATGTTCATGGGCCAGTCATGTGATGTGACCCCAAAATGCCACCCCCCCATTTTATATTTAGCTCCCTTTTAAACTAAAAATAAGTGCGCACGTTGGGATTGGTCAAACTGATCTATCAGTTTTCCATTCCATTTCCCCACCCCCAAAAGGAATGTAAGATCTGAACAGATTTCTAAAACCAAATGTTTTGATTTCATGCTCGCCAGGATATGCTGAAGTCATTCACGATTTTTACTGACCTATCAGATGAAAATGAGACGTTGATGAACATGGGGTAAAACCACATATCTCCATATTATAAATAGGACATCTCTTGGTAGTATTGTTTTTTTTTTTTAATTGAAAAGTTTTACAATACATTTTTTTAAAAGATAAACTCCCTCCCTCCCTCTCCCCTCCCCCTTACCCTCCCTTACCCTCCCCACCCCCACCCCCTGACTTCCCAGAGCTGAATACAGGGTATAAACTTTACAAACTTAAACTAAAATATGCTAACAAGCTAAAAAAAAACACACATTAAAATCTATCGCACTTTAACTCCCCTTAAACATAACTAAATTAGTAAAATAAAAAAATAACTAATAATATATCATATAAAACTAATACTTATTCAAATGCTAAATGAAACTTTTTAGTCCCATATTTATTCTGAATATATTCAATCCATCTTTTCCATTCCAGAATGTATCTCTGTTGCGATTGTTCTTTCAAATATGCTGAAATCTTTGCCATTTCCGCCAGGTTGGAAGCTTTCAAAGTCCACTCTTCTATAGTAGGCAGTTCCTCCTTCTTCCAATATTGCGCTACTAAAAGTCTTGCTGCCGTTATTAAATTCAACATCAACTTGGTTTCTATAACAGTACAATCTGTAATAATACCCAACAGAAATAACTGTGGAGAAAACCTTATCTTCTTCTTAAATATTTTCTGCATATTCCACCAAATTTTAATCTAAAAAGCTTTGACTTTTTTTACAAGTCCACCATATATAATAATACATTGCATCTCTCAGTAGTATTAGCTGCAACTTGTGGTTGATCTGAAGCACAGGAGGATCTTCTCCACTAAGGAAAATATTTCCAGTTCAAATGTTCTCGATAGTGCAATTTTGAACATATTTGAAGAGTGCACCACTGTTTTTGAGGACTCGGACACACATTCAAAGTAAAAATGAAATTAGATTAAATCTTCTTCTGACGGCAACAAAAGATAATGACACATATAGCAATAGCACTTCGACCTATACTGCATACCGCTTCACAGAGCTTTGCAGCCCTCTCTAAGCAGTTTACAGCTTCTTGTTCCCTTCATTTTACCAACCTCAGAAGGATGGAAGGCTGAGTCAGCCTTCAGCCAGTGGGGATCGAACCCCTGGCAGTCAGCAGAATTATTCTGCAATACTACATTCTAACCACTACACCAACACGGCTCAGAGTAATAGAGGTGCAAAAGCATATCCAGCTCACGAGGGATGCTGTGTAGCAGAGGAAATTGTGTATCCTCCTGTAGCAAAGGAACAAAAAAGTCCTCTGGTTTTCTTCCCAAAGTGCCCTATCATCCCTTACGGAGGTGATGGGGAAGAAAAAAAAATCTAAGGAGACCCCTTGTCCAAGGGGTCCAGAGGGATGGAAGAATAATTCAGGGAGATCATAACTCTTTATTCTTTGCAGGAGGTGGGGTGAACTTTCCAGAGAAAGCGGTAAAGAATTCTGGTAGCCTAGTAACTGTGAACAATTTCTAGAATCCACATTTTTAACAGAGCCAAGACTGATGGTTCAAAGTGTTAGTACCACTGCACTGGTAAGATCACACTTGTAATACTGGCTCCAATTTTGGTCACTATGATATATATATATATATATATATAAAGATTTTGAGACTCTAGAAAGAGCACAGAGAAGAGCATCAAAAATGATTAGGGGACTGGAGGCTAAAGTGCACAATGAAAGCTTGTGGGAAATGGGTATGTTGAGCCTAACAAAGACAAGGGCTAAGGAAGACATGATAGCAGTCTTCCAATATTTGAGGGCTTGTCACAGAGAAAAGGGCATTGACGTATTCTCCAAAGCACTGGATGGAAGGACAAGAAGTAACAGATGGAAGTTGTAATGAAGAGAGAGCCCACCTAGAATTAAGGGGGGGGGGAATCCTGTCAGTGAGAACAATTTTACTGGTCTACTATAGAGAGCGTCTTCTTGTACTGTATTGTGGTTTGGTATGCTAGTCTGACAGCCACAGATATGAAAGTATTACAGAGGGTAGTGAGCACAGCACAAGACATTGTGGGCTGTCCCCTGAGACCACTGGATGAAATCACCAGGGCTCGCTGCTTTGGAAGAGTGAGGAAGATTCTCAGGGACGACTCACACCCTGGTCGGTATCTCTTTACTCTCCTACCATCCGGTAGGAGATACAGGAATATAGCCAGCTGTACCAACAGGCTGTAGAACAGCTTTTATCCATGGGCTGTTAGGCTCTTGAACAGGAAATAATTTTATAAACTTTATGCATGATTGACTTGCAAGGCCAGTGCGTTGTGCAATTAGCTCACATGGTGTAATAAGATGGAGGGTTTGTTGTCACTTTGAGTTGTGGGGGGGGCACAAAGGGAGGCTCAGCCAATCTCAATGTATACATGGTTGTACTGTATTTTCCGGCGTATAAGACGACTTTTTAACCCATGAAAATCTTCTCAAAAGTCAGTGGTTGTCTTATACGCCGGGTGCTGAAACTTTAGGGACAGGGCTGGCTGGAAAACCTGGAGCGGATCTCCCATTTGGTCTGTGCAGGGAAAGCTTTAGAGTGAATTAGGAAAAGTTTAATCCACTTGCACTGTTTTATATTTACATGTTTGATGACAAACAGCCTTATGTTTATAAGTGACAGTTTTCCTACTAAGTACCTACATGTCATAAGCATTTGAATTAAAATTACCATATTAAAATCAAATCTGATGTTTTTTAATTTTTATTTGGTGTGCATTGGAAGAGGGGTAGTCTTATATGGCGAGTATAGCCCAAACCCTATAATTTAACAGGAAATGTAGGGGGTCATCTTATATGCCCAGTCGTCTTATATGCCAGAAAATATGGTACTTTAACAATAAAGGTTCATTATAATTAATCAGTGGAATGGCTTGACTCCAGAAGTTGTTGGTGCGCCATCACTAGAGGTTTTTAAGTAGAGATTGCACAGCCATTTGTCCTAAGTGACTTAGGGTCTCTTGAGCAAGAGGTTGGACTAGAAATCCTCCAGGGTCCTTTCCAACACTGTTACCCTGTATTCTGTAAGTCCATGTCTCTGTTCTTGGAAGAAGGAAGGCAGAGTCATCCAAAAACAAACAAACAAACAAACAATCAGACAGGCTTGCTGATCCCCATTTAATATTGTTATCTAAAAGCTAAATCTTCAGCAGCAGGAACAGCACAATTGAAACCACAAGCGACTTTGGAAAGCCACCACAATGTTTTCCCCAAAGCAGGAGTTAATCTGAGAACCTGAACTTTAGCCACAAAAGTCTGGATTCCATGTTTATAGACCCCAGCGGTTCTAACCTTACTCTCTCTCTTTTTTTTTAACTTTTTTACCAGCTGCACAGAAGAAATAATCTTATCTCCTTTGAACTGGGTGGATTTTCTTTCCATCAGTCATCCAAGGCTTCTTTAAAGCAATGAGGCAAAGCAAGAACATAAAAGTGAAGTGTGTTTCAAATCTATCACCAATTTTGAACAAGACAGGATTATAAACTCTCCACAGAGGGAAATATTTCAATTAAAGAGCTTTGGTCTGCATTTTATGAAACCAGGAAATATTGCAGTGTAAGTTGCAACATACGATTTAAATGCTGGAAAGAAATATTAGCATGGAAATGCTGTTTTAGGAAGGGGATAAGATGACAATTTAGCTCTTGTGCAGAAGAAGTGGGTGAGTGCAAAAGGAATCTGATCATCTGCATGTTTTTTTAGTTCAAAATGTAGACAATACAACCATAGGCCTGATGGGGAAAAAAAAAAAATCTTCATTAGCATCTAGTCCAAGTTCAGAATAAACAATATGGAGACTGCTTTAGAAAAAAAGGTTTATTGAAGAGCAGAGCCAGACAGAAATATAGCTCTGGAAAATAATTGACCACACGTAGCAGGGAGTGGTGGGTTTTTATACCTTATTGGACTTTTGTTTGGAGTTGTTCCTGTGGCTTGAACTTTGACCTGAGTCTGAGTGTGCTTTTCTGGTATTCTAATGGTGATAAGTTAATCCTATTATGTCCCAAAGGTCATATCATGCTTCCTTAGGGCTATGGCTGATGACTGTTGGATATTTGGTGTGAGGGATTGTTGATTCAAGGGATCTTTCTTTTTAATCCCAACTTCCTGACTACAATCTTTCTGACAAGATTATCACATCTGCATTTCTGCAGGCCTGGTTTCTGTCTAGGGCAGAGACTTTGGGGTGGGTGGGTGGGTTGGTTTCTGCCTTTAGAATCTTTTGGGGAAATATATTCTGTCTTTTTAATATTTCCCCAAATATTTCTTTCTCTGGATTCTTCCCACAGGCCTAAAGTATCTGGGCTTCAAAACTCTGAATGACCGCTAAGGGGCAGAAATGGGATACAAAATGGTAACTCTTTGCTATCACCTACTGGCCAATCAAGGTGCTGCAGCCCATATCTGATAGCTCTGTTTATCCAACTTCTCTCTCTTTTTCAATTATTATTATGATTCATCACAGAATCAGCCAGATGTTTAGACTGGGTTTGGTGTTCTAATCCATATGTCGAGTCCTTCCCAAGGACTTGGCACAGGCAGATGTTATTGTTCGATGGTGTTAAAGGTATAATAGGATTTAAGCTGTTTCATCTAAAGCTGCTTTTTTTTGCTACTGACAGATGGTCATTTTGTCAACGCCGATGGTTTTCAAGTGGTGCTTCAAATGTTTTGGGAATGCACCCAAGTTATCTATTATTATTGGTACTATCTTTGTTTTCTTTTGCCACAGTTGTTCTACTTCTATTTACAAGTCTTTGTAATCTTTCTTTCTTTCTTTCTTTCTTTCTTTCTTTCTTTCTTTCTTTCTTTCTTTCTTT
>JAKJMR010018379.1:136340-153107 GCA_024449315.1 Daboia siamensis | reverse complement strand
TTTCTTTCTTTCTTTCTTTCTTTCTTTCTTTCTTTCTTTCTTTCTTTTCTTTCTTTCCTGGTGCTACCATGAGCCAGGGTGGCGCAGTGGTTATAATGCAATACTGCAGGCTACCTCTGCTGACTGCCAGCTGCCTGCAGTTCAGTGGTTCGATTCTCACCAACTCAAGGTGGACTCAGCCTTCCATCCTTCCGAGGTCAGTAAAATGAGGACCCAGATTGCTGGGGGCAATATGTTGATTCTTTAAACTCCTTAGAGAGGGCCGTAAAACACTATGAAGTGGTGTATAAATCTAAGTGCTATTGGTATGTTCAGACATTTTTTACTTTCTTATCAACAATTATTAAGCCTGGCCTGTTTTGTGGCAGAAGCTTAACGACGTCAATTCTAAAGTCCCAAAGCATTTCAACTACTTTTTTTTTAAAAAAATTATTTTTCTCTTTTGTGGCTCCACCAATTTTTGCCTGCAGTGAGATGGTGTTTCTTGAACCATTTTTACTACTTTGTTATGCCATTGTTGTGGTCAATCTGTGGGACCTTTCTATTATTAAAATGTATATGCCGCCTGAATTCCTGGTCACTATCATCTGTGATATCAGCCGTACCTTTCCAAAAGTAGCTTCAGCCATTAGACATCACCATGAATTCATGTTCTGTGTTGAGTGAGACAGTATTTTCATTTATTTTCCTCTTCTGCCTTTCATCCACCATCACTCATTTTCTTTAAACGACTTTAGATGGCTCAGATATTATCAGAAGGAAATTCCTGGTCTGAAACCTTCTTCACAAAATCCATACTTTCATAAATATTTCTTGTACACTTCCTTTATTGTCTCTTTTTCCACTCAGTCTCCCCTCTCTGCTTTAGATTGAGAAAACCAGCTTTTAATTAAAATTATAAGCTTAAATAAAGCTTTATTGAAAGAAACATCAAACCACCAAGATATATTAAAAGGCTGCTGGTGAAACGAATGAGAAAAAACTGCAGGCCTGATATTACAGAAAGAGAGATGGGGGGGGGGGGGGGAGGGAGGGAAAGAAGGGGTGGTTGCAATCTATAGTTTAAATCAACGGTAAGTTGTAATAATGGAAAATAGACGTAGCTGAGGGCTTCTCTGAGCTGGTTATTTTCCTGCAGATGTTTCATTACCAGGCTGAGGATGATAAGGAACTTGTTAATGAAATATTTTTCAGGAAAACAGCTAAGCTCAGAACACAACAATGATAAGATACACAAATGGGAAGAAGTACCTACTCAAACTCTGAAACTTTGGATCCAGTGCAATAGAAAAATATCACCTGAATCCTGGTCAACTCCTTTCTGAGTTTTATACCTCTTCTAGGCCTAATTCAGTGAGCTCCATGAAGCCTGTATTTAGGGGAATCATGGCCCATATTTTTTTACCATCACTGAATACCGTACGGAAGACATGTCAAACACAAGGCCCGGGGCCCGGATCCGGCCCGCGAAGTGGTTTCATGTGGCCCGTGAAGCCATCCTGGAAACAGTGAGGGAACGTCCCCCACTGCCTTGGCCCTGGCCCAGAGACCCTTCTTCCGCCAGAGACCCTCAGATCTGTCCCACTCCTGCCCAGGCCCCCATAGGCACCCTTGATGCGAACGATGTAGAGCTGGCCACGCCTACCCAGTAGGCCATACGCACTCTAGCCACGCCCACCCAGTAGGCCATGCCCACTCAGGCCACACCCACCCAGCCCCCTGAGGGCAACCGCAATGCTGATGTAGCCCTCAATGAAATTGAGTTTGACACCCCTGCCGTACAGTATCATGTTCTTCATATACGTATATTATAATCACAGCAATGAAAAGTGGAAAGAAAAAGCAGAAGGTACATAAAAGAAAAAAAAGGGGGGGAAGGTGATAGAAAGAGAAGTGGAAAATAAAGGAAAAATAAGAATATATTTTAAAAGTTAAGTAAAGAAATGACTTTCTCCTTCACCATAAGCATAAACAATTTAGTAACTTATTACCTTAACTACAACAATTGACCTCTTCTTACCATTTCCCATCTCTTACCTGTAGGCAAATCCACAAAGACTCATCATTTGTTATATGTGAAGCCAACCTGAAAACAACATGAAACAATTCAGCCGGACGCCAGTTCTTTATTACTTGCTTATGGGACATAGGCAGAATCTTGCCAGACTACACCCTTTCTTGTCCCAGTCTATGGGTATATTCTGGGAGATTTAGGCAGTGGGTAGATTTACTATCTGTCTCCTATCCAGCGCCAGGCTGTGCTGCCTTTTATTTTGCCAGCTCTTTATTCCACCATGATTGTCAGCTCCACCTTTTACAGAGCCATCTTTGGGTCACCAATTGTTTTCACAAAGTCCCCACTGGTGCCATTTTCTAAATGCAAGGACTCCTCTTTTATGGAAGAGTTGATACTTCTGGGCCTCCAAGAATATCAAGTTGTTGCTGGAGAATCCGGAACAAATTAGAATAGAATAGAATAGAATAGAATAGAATAGAATAGAATAGAATAGAATCTGGAAGGGACCTTGGAGGTCTTCTAGTACAGCCCCCTGCTCAAGCAGGAGAACCTATACCATCTCAGACAAGTGATGGTCCAGCCTCTTCTTGAAAACCTCCAGTGATGGAGCATCCATGATTTCTGAAGGCAAGCTGTTCCACTGGTTAATTGTCCTCAAGTGTTGGGAAGTTTCTCCTTAATTCCAGGTGGCTGCTCACTTTGTTTAGTTTCCAACCATTGTTTCTTGTCCTGTCCTCTGGTGCTTTGGAGAATAATTTAACCCCATCTTCTTTGTGGTAGCCCTTCAAATACTGGAAGACTGTTATCATGTCAACCCAGTTTCTTCTTTTCTTTAGGCCAGCCAAACCCAAGTCCTCCAGATGTTCTTCTTATGTTTTAGTCTCCAGGCTTTTGATCATTTTAGTTTAAAGAGCTTTTGGTTTTCCATGGGAAAAAGTAATAGCAATAGCACTTACACTCATAGACCACTTCACAGTGCTTCACAGCCCTCTCTAAGCAGTTTTACAGAGTCAGCCTATTGCCCCCAATAATCCAGGTCCTCATTTTACCGACCTCAGAAGGATGGAAGGCTGAGTCAATCTTGAGCCGGTGAGACTCAAACTGCAAAACTGCAGGCAGCTGGGAGTCAGCAGAAGTAGCCTGCACTACTGCATTCTAACCACGGTGCCACCAGGGCGCTTACATAATCTTACATTCCATCCTATCCCAAGATTTGGAGAGTATGACTCTCCATGCCTTGAATGGGAGCCCAACACACAACATAAGATTAAGAGATTGGAAGATCTAAGGACAGTAATTGACTAAGCAGAAGGTATCGATATAAAGAAGCAAAAGCTGAACTCCTTGGAAATCAGAAAGTAATTGTGAGCAAGGGTCTCTTCATCAACACACAGGTGAACTACAATAACCTAGAGCAAAGATTGGGATAAGGATCTGAGACCCAAATTTAATGCCAACACCTGGAAAATCAACACAACCCAGTAGCCAGAAAGGCCCAACAGAGACTCCAATTCCTTAGGGTCTTGTGAAAGAACAAAGTGGAACAATGACTGCTGATCTCCTTTTACTGGTCCACTATAGAGAGCGTCCTCTCACATTACATTATGGTGTGGTATGCTGGCTTGACAGCTGCAGATAGGAAGACACTACAGAGGGTGGTGAGCACAGCACAAAACATCGTGGGCTGTCCCCTGATACCACTGGATGACATCACCAGGGCCCACTGCCTTAGAAGAGTGAGGAAAATCCTCAGGGACAACTCACACCCTGGTCGGTACTCTTTACTCTCCTACCATTGGGTAGGTGATATAGAAGCATTGCCAGCCACACCAACAGGCTGAAGAACAATTTCTACCCAAGAGCTGTCAGATTCCTGAATGGAAAATAACTCCATGTCAACATAGTATGATAGACTTGCAGGGCCGGCGCATTGTGCAATAAGCTCATACAGTATGGTGCAATAAGATTGTGTGTTTGTTAGTAGGATTCACTGGGTTAGGGATTTTTTTTTTTTGTCTTCACTGTGAGTTGTTGTGAGTTGTGCACAAATGGAGGCTCAGCCAATCTCATTGTACACATGTTGTACTTTGACAATAAAGGTTGATTTGATTTGATTTCTAGAGCTTACATTATACCTTTTTTGGGGTCTTATTGTATTATTTTTTGCTTCCACTCAATTTTAATCCTTTGCTTAGATCAAGTGAATATTAGAACAATTAATCAGTGGAACAACCTGTCTCCAGGACCTGTAAGTGCTCCAACACTGGAAGTTTTTAAGAAGAGACTGGACAGCCATTTGTCTGAAACATTTCCTGCCTGAGCAGGGGGTTGGACTAGATGACCTCCAAGATCCCTTCCAATGACGACAACGATGATGATGACTACTACTACTACTACTAGTAGTAGTAGTAGTAGTAGAATAGGTTCTAGTGGCAAATATATAAGCCACATCATTTTTTTTGGTTAAAAAAAGCTAAAGATATCTTTTCTTTCTCTTTTAGCTGTTTACAATTCATTCTATCCAGTGGGATAATTATAGGCTCTGTTTTACCAATGTATGAAGCTGCCACTGATGTGGCTTACTGGAAAAATAATCAAGAGTTTTTCGTGCCAAGAGAGGTAAAGAAGGATTCTTTTTATTCAGTTCCAGGAGAGAAGGAAAATGTTGAACTTCCAGTTGATGAAGGGCATGACCTGTGTGAAGAAATTGTTTCAGTGCAGACATGGTCTGTTGACATCTGTCTCCTATCTCCCTCTAAAACTCTACTTTCTTACTTTGTTTAAACAATAAAGATGAGATTTCCCTTTCTGCCCCCTCCCCCTCTTTGCTTCCCAGCTGCTGATTCTGCTTCTCCAGCTGGTCATATCACAAGTAGAATGACTACTTAGACCAAGGGTCTTCAAACTTGGCCCTTTTATGACTTGTGGACTTCAACTCCCAGAATTCCTCAGCCAGAGTGTCTGGCTGAGCAATTTTGGGTGTTGAAGTCCACAAGTCATAAAAGGGCCAGGTTTGAAGACCCCTGACGTAGACTCTTTTTAATGCTACCACATTCGGCAACAAGTCCTTAGCAGTTTCTTGCAACCCAGAAGCAAGATTGTCGCAAGTCTTCTTTAATCAGATTTATTGAAAGGGAAAAGGCTATAGAAATGCACCTAAATTGCAATATGTATTTGTTGAATTTATTTCTATCTTTGTCAAAACAGAGCTTTATTCATTGTCTTACTAATCACTCGCTGTTAAGGGCCTGGAAAGTAGTTCCCTGGTTTTGTTTTTTTTTTTTCCAAAGGGAAAATGCATATTTTGGCACCTGTAATATTTTGCAAATCACCATCACTTTTCCCAGTCCCTGAGAAGCCCATTACATCTGCAAAATGTTAGGCAACAATATTTTGAAAGCAGCAATGAATCTGAGTTTTCACTACCTCTTTGGGCTGTTTAACAGTTGTTTGCATGTTTGCAGCCCATATCTAAATAATTCTATCAGTTATGGCACACTGCTCAAAGTTCTTCATCCCTCATGGGGCTATTCCTGAACATTTAAATATAATTTATTGTACATTGAGTGAGTGTTGTATCTGTATGGCATATCTGTGTGGCAATTAACCAGCCCGTAAGTGGAACAAGTAAACAAATAAATAACTGTCCCAGTACCCATAACAATTAATTCCAGCTAGCTAGAGACATGGGGAAACTTATTTCTAGCTATCTTTTAATTGTTAAGTTCTTCCGAGCATGGCAAAGTTTCTTCCAGGCACTGATAATGTCATCCTGTCAGAGCAAAAACCACACAAGTTAAAACACATTTTAAGTCCTACTATTTGCTTTTGGGAAGACTTCAGCAAATTCTTCATTCTTTCTTCATCAAACACCAGCAGAGTTTAAAGTCCAGAGTTTAGCTAGAACACATCTCTGCATGCTTATTATTTTCAGGAGCTTCTAACCAGAGGGTCTTCAAACTTGGCCCTTTTGTGACTTGTGGACTTCAACACCCAGAATTCCTCAGCAAGGCATGCCTGGGAGTTGAAGTCCACAAGTCATAAAAGGGCCAAGTTTGAAGACCCCTGTTCTAGACCTATGCTGTGTAATAATCTTACATATGCATATAAGTCATCTAATTACATTTTTTTTACTTTTTATGAACCTGTCATCTCTTTATTCAGGGTGGAGTCTGGGAAACTGAGCGTTTGCTGGCCAGATGCCCTTCCCAATGCCTACACAGACTTCACAGCAGATATATTTGCATCCTGATAGAGAAACATCTGCCGCTGCCTAGGATTGAACTCTCAACCTTCCAAGTGGGAGGCGACATCTTCACCTCTAGGCCACCATGATGCTCAGCTAATTACATATTTATTCCCTCAAAAATAACCCCAAAATAACAGTTACTATGGTGGTAATGCCTTCCGGAAAAATTTGGGATGGGCTGGGGTGGGGAAAATAGAAATCTTAATGTACAAAGATTTGTAAAAATAGATGGTTCCAGTCATCTTGAGATCCTGTTTGGTAGCCATTGAAGAAAACCAACTACCTACTTGAGCTGGAAGGATTTGTCATCAGCAAAGTTAACTTATCATGTTATGTGGCTCCTGCTGTTTCTTTGGTCCTCTGAACAGGCAGAAAGAAATCCAGAGCCTGAAAAAATAGTAGAAATTGTGTAGAATCAATGGACCCTGATAATGTTGCATCAGAGGCACGTTCAGAGCAAGGCAAAATTGGTTTCTTCAGCCACTGTTTGTTTCTGTGCATGCGTGCGTGTGAAGAGATCAGCCAGGTGTGGTGTTCGGATCTGTGACCTTCACGTGTTCATACAGCATAAACACTGGCAGATTGCACTGCTGGAGAAAGTTCTTTGTCCTGGAATTTTTAGATGATCTTGCCCCCCCAATGACAAAATACACCAATGCTTTTCCTTTCTTTTCTTTTTATAATCCATTGTATATGTTTGTCTAGAAAATGCACATGTAGAGCAGAGTTGCAATATAGCTGGAAAACTATACGGGGTTGTTTGTCTGCCAATCAGGCCCTTCCTTCCATAATGTTGTTCTGAGTCTTCCTCCAGCTTGGGAAAAGGGCTAAATAGCAAGCGTGTCGTGCCACCAACATGGAAATAGCTTCTTCTTGAGTACTTGCATCAAAAATCTACAATGTGGTGAGTTACGTACAGCCAGTTGTATCTACGTAATGAGACAACCACCTTCATTTTAATGTCATTGTGGGTTTTTTTGCATACAACTGGCTGTATGTAACTCACCACATTGTGGAGCACATGGAATCATAAACGTAAACAGGGGAAAGAAGATATAACTGATTTTGTGTGTGTGTGTGTGTGTGTGTGTGTGAGAGAGAGAGAGAGAGAGAAAGAGAGAGAGAAAAACAGAGAGAAACCAAAAAGAGACATTCTACAGTGGTGGAATGTGGACAGCTTACCACTGCTGGCTCAGAAAGAAACAGAGTCTATATGGTCTTCTACTGGAAATGGCAGCAATGAGACCATAATAGAATAGAATAGAATAGAATAGAATAGAATAGAATAGAATAGAATAGAATAGAGCTGGAAGGGATCTTGGAGGTCTTCTAGTCCAGCCCCCTGCTCAACCAGGAGAACCTATATTGTCACAGACAGGTGATTGTCCAGTCTCTTCTTAAAAATCTCAAGTGATGGAGTGCCCATGATTTCTGGGGGCCAGCTTTTCCACTGGTTGATTGTCCTCACAGTCAGGTCGTTGATTGTCCTCCTTAATTCCAGGTCGCTTCTCTTTTTGATCAGTTCGCAACCATTGTTTGTCATCCTGCCCTCTGGTGCTTTGGTGAACAACTTGGCCAGTGATGGGATTCAAATATGTGAACAACTGGTTCTCTGTGTGGATGCCATTTCCAGAAGTCCATTCTGGGCCTGGGCAACAAAAAATTAGCTACCGGTTCTGCCAAAGTGGTGCGAACTGGCTAAATTCCACCACTGAATCTGGCCTCCTCTGCCTTGTGGCAGCCTCTCAGATACTGGAACACTGCTATCACATCTCCCCTATTTCTTCTTTTCTTTAGTCTAGCTAAACCCAAGTCCACATTCTTCATATGTTTTAAGTCTCAAGGCCTTTGGTCATCTTAGTTTTTCTTCTCTGATTTTTTTTTCCCAACTCTCAACATCTTTTTTGTAATGTGGGGACCAAAACTGGATGCAGGATTCCAGATGTGGTCTTACTAGGGCTTTATAAAGCGGTACTAATACTTTGTGTTATCTTGATTCTATGCCTCCGTTTATACAATCCAGGATTGTATTAGCTTTTTTGATTGCTGCTGCTGGTGGCTCATGGTTATGTGATTGTCCACTAGGACTCCAAGGTCCCTCTCACAGTTACTGTTTTTAAGCCAGGTCTCACCAAATCTGTATTTGTGTCTTTGGTTTTTTTCCTGCCTAACATTGGATGCACTTCATTGTGTGTGTTATATGAGGCAGGGGTGTCAGCAAATGTATTGATGTTGACAACTGCACAGACCTGCTTGGCAGGTTGCATGGAGTCTATGGATCATATGAAGTGCAGGCCAGCATTAAAATAGGTTCCCTACCTGAAAGTGGACTTAAGTCTCCGTCTTTGGTCCACCTTGTCCTACTCTTTGGTCTTTATCCAATATTTTAAGAGTGTTGCAAGGCATAATATATATATTTACCATAATAATAATAATAATAATAATAATAATAATAATAATAATAATAAGTAGTAGTAGTAGTTGGAAGGGATCTTGGAGGTCATCTAGTCCAACCTCCTGCTCAGGCAGGAAACCCTATACCATTTCAGACAAGTGGCTGGCCAGACTCTTCTTAAAAACTTTCAGTGTTGGAGCATTCACCACTTTAAATCTCTGGAAGGATTTCCCATTGCTTGCTGTAGAGTTGCCTTGGATTGGTGTGAACTGTTAAGGTAAAAATCACCTTAGTAGAGGGCGAAGGATCGTGCCTCAGAGAATGCATGATGTGCATGAAGGAAAGAAATAAAACACGACGCATCATCCTACTAAATACCTTTTAATTACAAAAATATACAAACTAAATATATGTGATAAAGAGAGCTAGCTAACTACATCCTAACGTAACAGAAAGTAACAGCAAAAGAGGTAAAGGACAATAAAGAATAACTGTGAGAAACTTTTTCTAGACATGCGCACATAGCAGTTTAAAACCAAAACATAACTAGTCATATGGGCTTCACTATGGTTACCAGATAGGTTATCATAACAGGTGCAGAGAGCAGGGGAAGAATACAGTTAGAAATGAACTTTTCTGACGAACAAAAAAAAACGTGCAGTGACATGAACATCCCTACAACTTAGAAATAGAAACAGCACTAGTTGTCTATACTCACTACAATGCCTCTGAGTCTTCCATTAATTGAAAAAAAGAGAAGAATTGTATAGCACACCTCCCCAATAATCCCTCCTATCAATATGAAGAGAGTCCAAACACTGTCTGTTCTTTGTCTCACTTTCCTCCCTAAGCACATGAAAAGCAATAGCAAATCCATTTGGCTTGAGATTCACATATCTTTTAGCACTTAGCTTGCCCTATGGGCCTTTAGGGGACTCTTGATAAACAAAGGCTGAGTTTAAACAAAATGCTGAATATTTTACTTAGCTCTTTCAAGATAGCACTAGAAGTGGCCTTAAATACCATTTTAAAAATAAAATAAACTGATCTAACAAGATAAAGCTTGTTTGCAACAAAAACCTAGTTATTTATCATGTCTACAAAAGGTTGAGTCTTCTTCTTCTTCTTCTTCTTCTTCTTCTTCTTCTTCTTCTTCTTCTTTCTTCTTTCTTCTTTCTTCTTTCTTCTTGCAAAAGGGTCATAAACTTTCAGGTAGCCATGCATTCTGGGAGATGATATCATGCTGAACCAGACAGCAGCAAACTCTTTCAATAGCAGATTACAAAATAACACAAGCAAAAACATGAGGGAAATCTCCTCAGGGTGAAATTTACCTGGCCAAAGTGTGCTTGTATGGAGGGAAGGCTCAGAGCTCTGTCCCATCCATCTTCCATGTGGAGCTGAAGATAAGAGACACTTCCTTGTAATAGTCTCAGCCTTAGAGCCTTCTGGTTCCATGCCAATCTTCTGTATTGACATGTTTAGTTGAAAGTTAGTGAGGACTATTTTATTTACTCATGCTGCAGAACATTGTTTATCCTGCTCCAACTCCTGTCCAAACCAAGACACCACTGTACCTGCTTGAAGTTCAGTTTTCTGAGCATCTTAAGCCTTCTTCAGTGAACAGCCCACTCTAAGCGGTTTACAGAGTCAGCCTATTGCCCCCAGCAATCTGGGTTCCTATTTTACTGACCTCAGAAGGATGGAAGATTGAGTCAACCCAGTGCCTTTCAGGATCGAACTCCTGGCTGTGGGCAGAGTTAGCCTGCAATACTGCATTCTAACCACTGTGCCACCATGGCAACTTCGCTTTCTCCTGTAATAATTTTCGCCAACCAAATTCATGTCCAAGTCATGCAAAAGTATTTTTCCACTTAAGTTATCCTTGCATGAGTGAAGATGTTTTCAAACTATGCAGCTAATAAATAACTGAATTGTATTCTCTCCTCGACTCAGTTGAAATGTACCTGGACAATAATGTTGGGGGGGGGGGGGGAAATCCCAATTTTTATCTTGTTGAAATCGCAGTCTGACTTTGCATAAAAGGTTACATTTCCCCTTTGTGTCTGGAATCAAGCCATTGCAGCTGGTTACTCCTATTAAACTGGCCAGCATGTTCTCAATGAGATTGACGTACAAATGACCATAGCCTCTCATTGTCTCCAAAGCACGGACCACCCTCATGGAAACCGGCCATGCTTTTAACCCAACACTTTTCTCTCAAAACCTTTCATCCATCACATCTGCTAATGTCTGATATGCCCTCTCAAAATGTGTGAAAAAAAAAAACATTATAAAATGGCAAAGCACCTATGGAACTCTTGCCAGCAACTCACAGATGACAATGCCATTAAATATTGACGGGTATCTGAAAAGCTGTTTATTTTTCAGCTGTAGTTTATTTTTTCCCCATTTTGATTAACTAAGAAAGCAACAGGACTGTTTAGATTGTGAATAAAAAAAAATATCTGGCCTTGTAAATATTGTTGACAGGATGAAAAAAAAAAAGCCCACAATATTTCTAGCTTGCCATGGGGAAAAGCAAGGGGAAAAAAATGTCTTACATACAGAGTAATCATCAACCCAAAGAAATGGGTTCACCTATGCAGGAAATTTGAAACATTGTCCTCAATTCCTGTTGGCTTCATTGACCCTTAAAGTCATAATAGTTTATGCTTGTACCTTGTGTGGTTCTTGATCTCTGATTGGTTGGGATCACTCTGAAAAGTAGAAAGAAGATTTAGTTTGGGAAAGAAGTAGCAGCAAATATTGAAGTAGCAGCAAAGAATCAATGATCTGGGGAAAAAAAATGTCCTAAAACAGATGGTCAGGAAGGCCAAACTTTCTGGGAACTATTTTGCCCTCTCTTAAAATTAGAGCTTTAACCTAGAACTCAACACAACACCTTTGTTATTGTCAGCAAAAGAAAAGCAGAAGACATAGAAGAAGTGAACACATTCTTTGCAAAATACATTTGTTCTTTTTTTTTTATTGAAAAGTTTTTCAGTACATTTTATCTTTAACAAAACAAAACCTCTTCCAACCCACCCACCCCCAACCCACCCCTCCCTACCCAACCCACCCCAACCTTCCCTCCCTCCCCTTCCCCCCTCCCCGACTTCCCAGAGCTAAATACAAGGTATGAAAGTAAAAACAAACATATTCTACCCTAAGCAAACAACAATAGGTTATTAAATCTATCACACTTTAACTCTTATAATATGACTACAAGCAATATAAATATCCCATCAATACTTATTCAAATGCTAAATGAAACTTTTTAGTCCCATATTTATTCTGGATGTAATCAATCCATTTTTTCCACTCCACGATATATCTCTGTTGCGAATGGTCTTTCAAATACGCCGAAATCTTTGCCATTTCCGCCAGGTTAGAAACCTTTAGAGTCCATTCTTCTATAGTCGGCAGTTCTTCCTTCTTCCAATATTGCCCTACTAAAAGTCTTGCTGCCGTAATTAAATTCAACATCAACTTAGTGTCCACAACAGTAGTATCAGTAACAATACCCAATAAAAACAATTGCGGACAAAACTTTATCCTTCTCTTAAATATTTTCTGCATATTCCACCAAATTTTAATCCAAAAAGCTTTAACCTTTTTACAGGTCCACCATATATGAAAATACGTTGCATCTTTACCACCACACCTCCAACATTTAGGCTGGTAATTCGGATACATACATACTTGCTAGTTTTTTAGGATCTAAATGCCATCTATAAAACATTTTATAAAAATTCTCTCTTAAATTTTGAGCTTGCGTAAACTTTACATTTCTCACCCAAATCTTTTCCCAGATATCCATTGTAATAACAAAATACATTTGTTCCTGTCTTGACTTGCTTCTACCAAAAGGAAGGGGTGTCAAGAGCTAGGTTAGTGTCAAATTCCATCTGAAAAGCCCAATGAAGCAAAACACCAGAGACATTGCATTCTCTAATCTAAACTTTATTAGGCATTAGCAAACTGGTAAGATAGAAAGAAAGCTAGTTCTGATAATATGGCAAAAGAGTTAACTTTTCCTTCCCCTCTCTGACAGTTCAGGTCACATTGTCCAATAAATCTTCCAGCAATTCTTATGAGAAAAAACTTCAGTCCACAAAAAAACAACTCTTCAACATCTTCGGCTCTCACATTGATAAGGAACATCTGTGAACCCCCCCCCCCTCATAACTGTAGACAACCTATAAGTATTACAGTGGTCCTAAAGGCAGCAGATTTTGTAGCTTGACAATGGGATTGTATCATGGCTTTCTCTGCCCTTGTAATCAGCTGTAATTATATCAGTTCTGGATGGCATTTAGAGGATTTAGATAAAGGTAAAGTTTCCCCCGCACATGCGTACTAGACGTTTCCGACTCTAGGGGCCGGTGCTCATCTCCGTTTCAAGCCGAAGAGCCAGCGCTTGTCCGAGGATGTCTCCGTGGTCATGTGGCCAAGCATGACTAGATGCCAAAGGCGCACGGAATGCTGTTACCTTCCCACCGTAGTGGTCCCTATTTTTCTACTTGCATTTTTATGGGCTTTCAAACTGCTAGGTTGGCAGAAGCTGGGATGAGTAACAGGTGCTCACTCTATTATGCAGCACTCGGGATTTGACCCACCAAACTGCGGACCTTCTGATCAACCAGCTCAGTGTCCTAACCCACTGAGCCACCATGTCCCTTTAGAGGATTTACAGTGGTACAGTAAGGAATGTCTTCCCTTTTTCTGTAACTTTTGTACAGTACACAGTTTAATTCCACTGTGAGGGAAAGATGAGAGTGCAGGCAGAATATATCAGCTGAGCTATTTTCTCAGCTCCTCTATGTGCACATTCAAGGATTCAGTAATCTAAGCGTGTTTATATCCAATGGAACAATGTCCTAGAAAGCTAGGGCTGAATGGGTAATGGTTTTCTAGTGGACATAAAGGATCAATAAAAATAAAAACTAATGAAGAGCTAATTCCTAAAGTTCTACCACCCAGCAGCTGGTTGAAGGGAAAGTAGAATATAAAAAAGCTGTATCAGTTGCCAGAGGATTAAGGCCAATGTGTGAAGTTGAATGAACCCTGGGAAGAAAGAGGAAATATTTGGGGTCAGGAGCTCAAGTAAAGAAAAAAACCTAATTACTGTGACTATCAGGAGGCTAATAGGAAGCAATGGAGTTTGAAGATAAAGTCCCATTACAGCAAACTGGGCCAAGGTCTTCTAATGGCCCTGCAGAAGAACGTCTGTTGAAGTCACCATGAGGCCAAGATATATGCGAATCCTAGTTTGCCTGGTCTCAGGAGAAGAAAAGTTTAGTCTACTAAGAGAAGAAAAGGAAGGGAAGATATCTGACTTTTGCTTTAAGTAGGTCTTGGTCCATTTTCAAGCAGTTTGACTCATTTTCTTTCTGTCTGTCTCCTGAACCCATGCAGATTTTTTTTTATTTTATTTTTTTGCAATAGTAATGAAGATGCTTTACACATTTCCATGCCTTCTTCCATCTCAAGTTCTTGCTCACTGTAGCTCTTCAAAGATTAGAATTTCGCCTGGCAATCCCATATTTGTACAACTGCAGAGATGATTGTAATTTAAATTGCAAAATCCACCGCATAATTATTTGTACTTCTCGATTTCTTATAACTGGATGAGTAGATGGTCTTCATGGATCCCTACATGGTGCAGAATGAAATGGTTGATGTGGTTGATTAATAGAATTGATTGACACACTGAGACGTTATAAGGTAAGAATACTAAAAAAAAAAAAACAGTCCTGTGTGAAAAAAATATATTAAAAGAACTCACAGAGAAATATTAGATTATTTCACCCCCTGGTTTGTTAAATTTTCCTACCCCTGAAAAAAAACAACACATTTTTACTATGTACAGATAGTAGATAGTAGTACTATCTGGCTCCAAATGGCATTCATTTGTTGCATTCCCTCCTACCTCCACAGTTTCTGCACTCCAGTGGGATAGGCTGGACTGGTCCAAAGTTCTTCAGAAAAATTTCAGAGCTGAGGATAAATATAAATGTTGGTTTTCCTATTACTAGTCCACTACCCTAATCAATGAACCCAAGTGACTGTTTTGAATCTATAGGCAGATTCTGTCGGTGACTTCAAACATTTGCCACTGAAGAAAACTATCTTCAGAGAATTTGACGTTAAAACCTCATAGATGGATCTTTCATGCACACAGATGTTCTCTAGCTCTTAGAGTCATCAATGAAGTATCGGATTGTGGTCCATGAAACAGCTAATCAATAGATGGAATGTTTCCTGGTGATATGGTAACTGAAAGAAAATGCAAGCAACTTTTAATGCCTCAAACAAGGGGTGGCCTCATCCGTTCTGCACTCTTGCCTGGATTTTATGATCCAAGGCTTTTGATTTTGACTCCTAGTTTCTCTCTCAATAAAATCTCCCTCCAAGTCCCAGGAAGGATTTATGAGAAATTTTATTTCATCGGCTAAGTCATGATGAAATCTTTAGATGCTTAGATGGTTTAGGGGGCTAAGCTATACAGTTTTTTATCTGTTTGAATTGCTGAAAAATAATCTTACTTTAAAGTGGAATCGGTCAAAAAGCCGGAGGTCTAAATGTTGTGCTAATTGTTCAGGGTTTAAAAATAATATATGACTTGCCTCCAATAGTTATCAGAATTTTTGTTGTTGTTGTTGTTGTTGTTGTTGTTGCTTGAGAAGGCTTGAAGAGGATTGCACCAACAGTCTACAAGAAGCACCGACATTTGTTCAATATGGCAATATTACTTTCTTGACCTTTGGCTTTTCTATGAACAGAGCCAATGAGTTTCTTCAGAACTTCCTTGAAGGCCCCTAAAACAACCTAAAGCTTGACATTCTAGCTCCAAATGAAAAATGGTCAAAGAAACATCCTTAAGCAATTTACACAGCCCTATTGAACTCAGTCTAGAGTTCAACAGATCCCAGACTTGGAGACAGTAGGAGAAAAAGCAGATGAGACTGAAATTCCACTATCAACTGCATTTCAGTGCTAGCTGATGTGATGTTGGAAAGAAAGAATGAAGGCTGAATGACTAATCATTAAACTATGGCAGTGTGTGCAGAACATAAAACTGAGGTTTCGGGGTATTCTACTAATACTAATAGAAAAGAAGTAAATAATATCCCAATCAAGGAACTCAGACCAACAAGCTAATAATAGACTATAGCCTAATCAAGAAACTACCAAGAACACTCCCCTCAATACTGACAGAGCAAACCAGTAGTATATAAACAAAGACAAAATCCTCACTCCCTTTTAGCACTGATGATGTTACCTAGTTGGGTCATGAAAAGTCTACAAGAAAACAACCAAGTTCAGAGAGCATCAAGAACCCTACTGTTCCAATACCAAAAGTACAGTGACTTTTAGAGAAATGTGTTTAGGGACTATTCCCCAAAGAAGCAAGGGATACTGAGGCAGAAGACATTCAAATACTGCAAAGAAGGCTTAGGTACAGCATAAACTGCTGCAGTGTACTTTGGTAGAGGAACAGGAATGGCTAGCAAACAGCAACCTTGCTTCTCAAATGAGAATTAGTCTTCTGCCTCATCTACAGAATTCATATTCTGTTCTGATGTTTTCTAGAACATATTTCTGTCTGGTTTTAGATTATTTTAAATAAATTATCTGTCTGTCTGTCTGTCTGTCTATCTATCTATCTATCTATCTATCTATCTATCTATCTATCTATCTATCTATCTATCTATCTATCATCCATCAATATAGAAACTGCCCATTCTCACTCACATTCTTCAAATGCTTAAGGATTTCTCAGTTAACTGGGATATAATTACTGCAAGGGAGATACCAGCAGCAATGTAACTTTGAATATGCCAATAAAGTTGAGTTTAGTTTGTCAGAAAGAAAGAAAAAAAAAAAGATGGATTTCAAGGCTTAAATGGGAAGGCTTGCTCCATTATCAATAAGATTTTATTTCCTTGAATAAAAATATTTGGAAACAGGCTGCCTCGACACGTGTAAACTGCTGTTAAACTGACATCATTGGCCTGGTTGATATTATTATTATTATTATTATCATTATCATTAATAATAATAATAATAATAATAATAATAATAATAATAATAATAATA
>JAKJMR010018379.1:74258-85884 GCA_024449315.1 Daboia siamensis | reverse complement strand
TCTTCTTCTTCTTCTTCTTCTTCTTCTTCTTCTTCTTCTTCTTCTTCACCAAGGGTGGCTTGATCCCAGAAATCTGACCTAATCTTTACCAGATTGCAAACCAACCTTTTTTAAAAAAAATAAATAAATTTTGATACGACTCTGTCAGAAACTGCACCATAATACAGTAAATTGTTTCTGAAGCAGATCTCTATTACTTAAGAAAATGCAGAGAACGTGAAGACAAAGAGCAAAAAAAAAGAAAAAAGGGGGCGGGCGGGGGCAGGAAGGAGGTCTCAGATTGTTCCTTACAATCTTGAAGAAGACACTTTGGCTGATAGCTTTTTAATCAATTACAAGGAAGGAATTGCCCATAAACCTTGAGCGTAGACTTCCAGCCTTTTTATTTCAGAAAGCTCAAGCCTTGGTTTCTTTCACTTAACTGGTCAAAACGAAAATTGCTGAGATAAACTCCAGCAGGAAATATCAATCCGAGCAGCACTTCAGTTTAAGCGTGCTCTGGTGTTAATGGGCAGAAAAAAAAAATATAGCCATGGAGAGAACTGGAAAAGGAATTTTGTTTAATGAACTTAGACACAAGAGAACTAATATCCTTGTTATCAGTGACCCCCCGAGCACTGGAAGTCCAATTGCTCCCATGCAGAGGCCAGCTGTAATGTGAACCCCAGCATTAAATATTAAAATACAAACTTTTGTGAATTGTTCATTATTCACACTATGGAAGCGTCATAATCTTCTATGCTATGCTTTTTGATTTTTTGTTCTTCTTAAAGAAAGACAAAATAACTTTCCAGATAGCACTAGGTCACAAAAGGAGTAGACATAACTAGTAAAGGTAAAGGTAAAGGTAAAGGTTCCCCCGCACATGCGTGCTAGTCGTTTCCGACTCTAGGGGCTGGTGCTCATCTCCATTTCAAAAGCCGAAGAGCCAGCATTTGTCTGAGGACGTCTCCGTGATCATGTGGCCGGCATGACTAGATGCCAAAGGCGCACGGAACGCTGTTACCTTCCCACCGTAGTGGTCCCTATTTTTCTACTTGCATTTTTACGTGCTTTCGAACTGCTAGGTTGGCAGAAGCTGGGACGAGTAACAGGCACTCACTCTGTTACGCAGCACTCGGGATTCGACCCGCCAAACTGCCGACCTTCAGATCGACAAGCTCAGCGTTTTAACCCACTGAGCCACCGCATCCCAGACATAACTAGCCTTCCATTAATTCATTTTTTTTAAAAAAAAAAATGCTTTATCATAGAAAATAGAATACAAAACAGTAGAACAAACAAACAAACAAAATAATAATGAAACAAGAAAAGCATATGTTCAAGCTTAACAACAACCAAAAAAGAAAAAAAAAGTGTGCCCCCCCCCCCCCCAAAAGGAAAAAGTGGTCCGTTAAATTTAACATTTAAACATGAAGGATCCACCCTGGCTGGGTGCTGAAAGAAAAGAAAAAAAAAACAATAATTTCTCCTCCCCTTTTACACACACACACACACACACACGCACACACACACACACACATACGAATTATCTATGTATGTAAAGATAAAAGAAAAAGTAGTCAACAGGTTGAGCTAAACATCAAATCCCTCTGTTAAAACATCTGTTATTATATTTAGTGTTATGTATTGCGTTGGTTCGAAGCACGAGGCGAGACGAGCCGGTGAAAACAGGAACATGCTTCATTGAGCTCCTGGAACAGAAGTGAAGTGCACGTGCGTTTGCACCTCTATTTATCCGGTTGGCCACTAGGTAGCAGCCAATAGATTTAAAGTAATACAGCTCCCACATAAATTAGCCAATGGCCAAGCAGGAGACTCTAAGTCTGGCTAAAACCCCCAAGCTGTTACAAAGGCAACTGTTGCAAAGGCAGCAAACACAGACACCTGAACTTTGCAAGCAAAACCTCCCCAATACATTGTTGTTGTTAACTGCGAAGTCGTGTCCGACCCATCGCAACCCTATGGACAACATTCCTCCAGGCCTTCCTGTCCTCTACCATCTTCTGGAGTCCATTTAAGCTCACGCCTACTGCTTAAGTGACTCCATCCAGCCACCTCATTCTCTGTCGTCCCCTTCTTCTATTGCCCTCAATCTTTCCCAGCATCAGGCTCTTCTTCAGTGAGTCCTTCCTTCTCATTAGGTGGCCAAAGTACTTGAGTTTTAGCTTCAGGATCAGGCCTTCTAAAGAGCAGTCAGGATTGATCTCCTCTAGGACTGACCGGTTTGATCGCCTTGCAGTCCAAGGGACTCGCAGGAGTCTTCTCCAGCACCATAGTTCAAAGGCCCAATACATTACACCTAGCATATAGAAAGTTCACAGTTTCCAGTCTCTTATAAAGCTGTCTAGTCCATTATCTCTAATCAAAGCAGTTAATTCTGCCATCTCTGCCAATTCAGTCCATTTCAAAATCCATTCCAGTCTTTGGCAAGTACAATCTGCTCAGGCATCACGCTGTGAAGGAATAGCACCCCGAAATGTGTTTCAATTGACTTGTCCATCAAACCTAAAAGAAAAGCTTCAGTTTTCATTAATATTTGTATCTGAAATATTTTTTTGCATTGCTATATTTTTTTCCCCCAGTATGTTGTCACATATTTGCAAGACTACCACATATGCTAAAATGAACCTGGATTTTGACTATGGCCTTCCTGTAACATCTTCAACCAGAGACAAACCCCACCAAGAAAGAAGAATCAGCATTATTTACAGAACAAACTGCCTAACTTGTAGCTACCCTTAATAAGACAAGCAGAATGTCAACTATATCAACTATATCTATAACAAAAAAAGAGAGAGAGAAGTAACAGAATAACAAAATTGGAAGGGACCTTGGAAGCCTGCTCAAGTGGAAGACCCTATACCAGGGTTAGGCAACCTCGGCTCTTCTATGACTCATGGACTTCAACTCCCAGAATTCCTGAGCTAACTATGCTGGCTTAAGAATTCTGGGAGTTGAAGTCCACGAGTCATAAAAGAGCCAAGGTTGCCTATCCCTGCCCTATACCATTTCAGACAAGTGGCTGTCCACTTTCTTCTTAAAAATCTCCAGTGATGAATTAACTTCTGAAGGCAAGCCATTCCACTGGTTAATTTTTCTCATATTTAGGAAATTTCTCCGTAGTTCTAGGTTGCTTCTCTCCTTGATTAGTTTCCATCCATTGTTTTTTTTTTTTTTCCCTTCTGGTGCTCTGGAAAAAAGAGTTGACACCCTCTTCTTTGTGCCAGCCCCTTAAATATCAGAACACTGTATGAAACTCTTCAAACAGCCGGTCCTTCCTTAAGAATACTTTAATTTATATACTTTTCCAGTCCTTATTTCAATAATCATAGCCTTGTACAGAAGACCAGCGTTCTCCACCTACCTGCAGAATAAATTATCCTGGAGCAAGCCATTGTTTTCTCTTTTAAGGTCTCATTTCCCAAGAGGTCAGATAAATTACCTCTGGGTAATTCCCTTTAAAAACAAGCCAAGTTGTTAGTCATTAGTCATTACTGTGAAATTTCAGGAAAGCAACCCAATTCACCTACAAAAGCAAAGAAGAATGCACTCTGTGTGCGCAAAAGGGAGCAAATTGCTGAGCTAAGCAAAAAAAAAAAAAAGTCATAGTCATCGTGTATCAATCCATTTAAAAGGAAAAGTGACTCACAGAATAATTTCTTGGTTGGATATTGCCCTTTAGTAACAGCACTGAAATTTAGGCAAGGGGAATTTGTGATGCCCACAAATTCAAACTGTGTTTGTCATATTTTTCAGGTCTTTCTTGGTCATAAATTAGATATCGTCCTTTTGTAGCATCACACTCAAACAGTTCTCCTCAATTAAAATTAAATTTAGACTTTGTAGCCAACGTTTAAAGCAAAATGAGAACCAATGTTTTAGAGACTTTTACAGAAGACCTGCACGGTTTCTAACCCACACCAAAATTAAATTTAGCCTATTAACCAGAGAGGAGATTCACTCACGCTCTTAATAAAATCTTTGCTTCCTGGTTCCCAGACATTAAAAAAAAAATCACTTGCTGTTGACATAGAAGACAAAACAATAATAACAAATTAGTGCCTCAAACTACATTTAACAGAATAAAAAGGGGAACTTCAGGACAAGGGTATCTGGAAATTTTTAAAAGACGTAGAAGGAGGCATTGAATGGAAGAAGAAGAAAAAAAATCCTTCCATATTGTTGCCAAGACACTTCTATGTGAAATCACGTTGGATTTGGAGGTGGCCTTTAAACTTACCCAAGTGTTAAATCACTCTTATTTTATTTCCCGTCAGAAATTGGCAGGAGAGCTCTCTTTGATATTTGATTGTGTAACCTTGAATTTTGGCAATGTGAAACCCAGAAAATTCAGGTGAGGAACAAAATATTATGGCTTCTTGAAGAAAGACAGAATAGGCTTTTAAAATGGAATAATATCCAGAGGAACAACATTGTAATTAGTGGGCCATTGAGTAGGTGGGCACCTATTGGGTGACAATGGTTTTCAAGCATTTGTATCTTATATCCCATCATTATCGCAACCTAACACAAAGCAAAATCTGACTGTCCACAGGAAGAATGAATGACAGATACATGTATACATGTGTGTGTGTGTGTGTGTATACATAGACACACATATATAGATACATACATACACATATCTATATCAATATCAATGTCTATGTCTATGTCTATGTCTATATCTATCTATATCTATATCTATATCTATATCTATATCTATATCTATATCTATATCTATATCTATATCTATATCTATCTATCTATCTATCTATCTATCTATCTATCTATCTATCTCTATCTCTATCTATCTATCTATATAGATATAGATGACATAGATATAGATATATATGTCTAGTTTAATGAAAAGAAGAACTACGGGTGACATGATAGCAGTCTTCCAATATCTCAGGGGTTGCCACAAAGAAGAGGGAGCCAAGCGATTCTCCAAAGCACCTGAAGGCAGGACAAGAAGCAACGGAGGGAAACTAGTCAAGGAGAGAAGCAACCTAGAACTAAGGAGAAATTTCCTCACAGTTAGAACAATTAATCAATGGAACAACCTGCCTCTAGAAGTTATGGGTGCTCCAAGACTGGATATTTTTAAGAAGAGACTGGACAACCATTTTTCTGAAATGGTATAGGGTTTCCTGCCTGAGCAGGGGTTGGACTAGAAGACCTCCAAGGTCCCTTCCAACTTTGTTATTATTATTGTTGTTGTTGTTGTTGTTGTACTGCATTTATAAAACACATATACACTTATGCATAAATACACACACAAACATACATACATAGGTTTACCAGTATAGTTATAGTACAGTTATCAATTATGGTATAGCCTAAAAATTTCAGAAATTTATCATTTCTCCTGCCCAGTTTACTTCTAAGTCTCACTTTTAGTAGCTGTACATCAGCTGAGAACATATGACTTTTGTGGGTCCTTGGAAGTTAGCAGGCTAAAATTTATCCCATGAAAATAAGCCAACCTGAAGGCAAAGGAGAGAATAAGTGAGGAGACAAAACATTAGAAAACAATTTATCTGCCTGATTCTTGGGGAGAAATCTAAGTTTGTACTGGCGGCATCAAAGAGCTAATTGGGGAAGGCTTTCTTAGTTGAGGTTGTTCCTTGCATGGATTAAGAACAAATATTGCTTGGTGGGATTTAATCTGAGATAACTCACTGGGCCCAGAGCAGTCACTTTGCATTGGTTCCTGCTGCTTTTTATGCTTTTCAAGACTTTTGTTTCCTTTCCAGGAGCAGAACATTCATATCTAACTGGTCTACTAGACAAATGAGCTCATGGGAAGTAGCCTAAGACAGGAATGTCAAACTCGCGACATCACGTGATGTTGCACGATGTATCGAGACTTTTTCCCCATTGCCAGCAATGGGGTGGATGCAGTTTCAGCATGACCCATCCGGCCCGTGGGCCGGCAGTTTGACATGCCTGGCCTAAGAGGACACACATGCTCAATGAAAGATAGATTGTGGACAGAAGCAATCCTTGGTTGGCAAGGATTTATAGCAGGGGTCTTCAAACCTGGTCCTTTTATGACTTGTGGACTTCAACTCCCAGAATTCCTCAGCCAGGCACATTGGCTGAGGAATTCTGGGAGTTGAAGTCCACAAATCATATAAGGGCCAAGTTTGAAGACCCCTAATTTATAGTTTACAGGAGCTTATTTTGGGTCATGCATGGAACAACCTTTCCATTCATATCCCCTTGAAGTAAAAAATAAAATAAAAAAATGTTGACTCTTCTCTTGAGAACTTCCGTCTTTCTTGGGGAATGTGGCAAACTGCAGGATATTTATACCTCTTCTAGACAAGGAATCATTAGGAAACTTACATTTTCATGTTATTTATGTTTGGAAACTGCAGGCTATTGGAAATTGTTAGCCTTCAGGTAAAGAACAACAGATGCATTTGGATACCCCGGTGAAATGAAGAATCTTGTAAGGTAACAATTTGAAGAAGTTTTTGCATTGCTCTGAAAGAGATCTGTTAGCATTTTGAAATATTCTTGAGAAGGGTCAAAGAAGAAAGAGAAGTCATCAAGTCCTATTTGAAAGGGTTAAAGATTAAAATTGTTAAAAGGAAAAGAAAGGGACATGAGGTTGTTTTATTATCATCAAGGTAAACATAGATGGTGCTATTTTGATGGACTTTTACTGACTATGCCTGAATGAAAATAGTTTTAAGGATCTGTCTGTAGAGAAGAAATGTGATACGGATGAAGACATCATTTGTTGTATTATAAAAGAAAGTAGTAAATTGTGAACACTGTTTATACTTGTTGAGAAGTTACACCTTTATATTGATTTTTTTTTATTATATTCTTATATTTTCTCTTTTATTCTTTCTTTTATACTTTCTCCCCCTTTTCTGCACATTATACATATACATATATATATATTCTTTCTAGTCTTTTATTTTGGATAGTTTGTATTGTCAGTACAACTGCTATACTTAATTATTTGACAAAAAATGTTTGGCATAATTTTATCTAAATCGTTAAGGGCCTTCATAGAAGTGAGGGGGAAGAAACTTCAGCTACAACTGCTCCCACAGTGTCTTAAGTTATTCAACACATAGACACCTACACAAAAATAACTAGGAATAACTGTCTGCATTCCAGATTCCTAGCTCCTTAGGGTTTGTAATAATAAATGTAAAAGTCAATAAGTCACCTATTCTTAGATAACTCTATATTTAAATGCAAGCAATAGATTCATTTTTTTTTCTTCTTTCCTTCTTCTGCTTGTCTCTTGTAGCTTTCATTGCAAAACATTTCTCAGGTTAACTGGCAAAAAACAAAACTTGCTGAACAGGGATCTCACATTCGTTAATGGCAATAGCAAGAGCACTTAAAGGATTCCATCTGGGTTGGTCACCTGGACAAAGGTTTTGTCTTCCAAGCTTTTGGATTAATGCTGGAGCCCATCTTCAGGAAACTTATCTCTAGCAGAGTGTGTGCTATTCTCTGTGTGGTTTCAACCCACTCCAATCAAGATAAGATAAGATAACCTTTATTGTCATTTTTACTGTGGGCACAATGAAACGCATAAAAAAGGGAATTTTAGTTGCCTGCTCTCAAAGTGAACACATACATGATACACACCTAAACATACTATATGCAACATATGTATAAACCTACACCCCTAAATGTAAAGGTAAAGGTAAAGGATCCCCCACACATGTGTGCTAGTCATTTCCAACTCTAGGGGCCGGTGCTCATCTCTGTTTCAAAGCCAAAGAGCCAGCGCTTGTCCGAGGACGTCTCCGTGGTCATGTGGCCAGCATGTCTAGATGCCAAAGGCGCATGGAACGCTGTTACCTTCCAACTATAGTGGTCCCTATTTTTCTACTTGCATTTTTATGTGCTTTCAAACTGCTAGGTTGGCAGAAGCTGGGACGAGTAACAAGCGCTCACTCTGTTACGCGGCACTCGGGATTCGACCCGCCAAACTGCCGACCTTCTGATCGACAAGCTCAGCGTCCTCACCCACTGAACCACTGCATCCCTCCCTAAATATAAGCAGCATATAAATATTAATCACTGTCCATCTTGAATACATAACAGAAGGGGGGAAGCTTGAGAGTTCACAAGGTTGATACTGTATGGAACAAAACTGTGGCTGAATCTGGATGTTCTTCTTCGGATACCATGGAGTTCCTTCCTCCCAGAAGGTAACAAGGAAAACAGGTCATAAAGAGGATGTGTACTTGGGCTATCAAGATCAAACTTGTTGTGGCGGGAAGGGCAGAAGGTAGCCTGCTAGTTATATTCCCCTCCCTTCTCATAATCTGGTGGATTTTCAAAACAGGCAATGATAAATGGCTATCAGCCCAGGAGAGCATTTTGAACTGTCCCTCTGTGTACAGGAAACTGGACTAGATCACATGAACTCATTTTTTCTCAAGATTCTCTACAACTATAAAAAAAATGATTTTGTTTTGGATTTGGTAGCCCCTAGAAATGAAACTGTCAGTGTACAGAGGACAACACATCAATCTAATTTGTGCCTGGGCTTCCGATTCTATCCTTGCCCTCTCAAAATTGCTGAACATCAGGAGACATGAAAACAGCCACATGTCAGTAGTTAAACCCTCTTTTCCTAAAAAGTGTCCATTTAATCCTTTCCAAAGCTGAATCCAGATAATTATAGTATTACTACTGGGATCAAACATATAATCAAAGAGCCCCCTTCTCCCAGAAGGTAACAAGGAAAACAGGTCGTGGAGAGGATGTGTAGTGTCCCAGACAATTCTACGGACCCTGATCAAGCAACGCTTCTGTTTTATGTCCTGGATGGAAGGGAGGGAACTACCAAAGATCTTTTCAGCTGTCCTCACCACTCTCTGCACCACCATCCTGTCTGAAGCAGCGATGCTTCCAAACCAGACTATGATGCTGTATGACAGGATGCTCTCGATCATCCACAAAGAAGAGGGAGTCAAGCTATTCTCCAAAGCGCCCAAAGGTATGACAAGAAGCAACAGATAGAAACTAATCAAGGAGAGAAGCAACCTAGAACTATAGAGAAACTTCCTGACAGTTAGAACAATTAACCAGTGGAACAACCTGCCTCCAGAAGCTGTGAATGCTCCAAGGCAGGAAGTTTTTAAGAAGAGACTGGACAGCCATTTGTCTGAAATGGTATAGGGTTTCCTGCTTGAGCAGGGGGTTGGACTAAATCACCTCCAAGGTCCCTTCCAACTTTACTATTATGATTATGATTATTACACTCTGTAGGAAGTGGTAAGGATAGGGGAAGGAAGATGTGCACACCCCAATCAACATCTAAAAAGCTGCTTACAACAAGTGCTATAAAGGTCACACAGAGAACAGCACACACTCTGCGAGAGAAAAAGTCCCCGAAGATGGGCTCCAGCATGAGTCCCGAAGCTTCGAAGAGCAAAACGTCTAGTCCCAGTGACTGACCCATATTGAATCCTGCGACACTATCCTAGAACACGTATATTAGCCTTCATTCATCAATAGCACTTAGACTTCATAGTGCTTTACAGCCCTTTCTAAGTGGTTTAGAGAGTCAACCTATTGCCCCCAACAATCTGGGTCCTCATTTTACTGACCTCAGAAGGATAGAAGACTGAGTCAATCTTGAGACAGTGAGAATCAAACTGCCAAAGTGCTGGCAGTCAGCAGAATTAGCCTCCAATACTGCATTCTAACCACTGCCCCACCAGGGCTCTTAAGGTCACCGTTTGAAGGAACCTTACTAGGTAACTGTTAATAATCCTGGAGACCCTCTCCAAGTTACTTTTTCTTCTTCCCCACTGGACAAAATGCTACTTGTAAAGGAAGGGCTACAAGCATCACCTGGGAAATGCAGGTTCTCCTTGACTTACAACTGTAATTAAGCACAGCATTAAGCAGGACAGTCATTAAGCAGGTCAGCCATTAAGCAAGTCACCACATGACTGCACCTGGTTTTACAATCTTTTATGCAGTAGTGTTTAGGTGAACATGGAGATTGTAAAGTGAACACTGGGGTCATTAAAAGAAGGCAGTGATTGCTAGATGAATCCATTGTCCAAAAGGGGCATTTTTTTGCTTGAAAACTAAAGTTTCCAGCACACTCTCTCTCTCTCTCTCTATATATATATATATATATATATATATGTGTGTGTGTGTGTGTGTGTGTGTGTGTATGTGTGTGTGTGTGTGTGCGCGTGTGTGTGTGTGTGTGTGTGTGTGCATGTGCACGCAAATCACTGTCATGTGATTGCAGGACATAACAAACAACAATTAATGTGTGCCATATATATCCCCAAATATGGTCATATAAATACAGTAGGAATCCTGGCCACCAGTACTTCAAATCCAGGTCATAAGTAGCCCTGGAGTGTTGGTTTTTCCAGAAAGTGGGTGGTTTTAGGTGCTGCCTGCATCCCACAGATGGGGCTTTGCTGGTTTGTCAGGACTGGTTGCTAGCATGCCGTGGCCCAAGTATTGGTCCATGGAGTGGGGACTGGGCACTAAACATCTGCCAAAAATTGAGAACTAAAAAGACAAGTCGTAGAAATTTGCAGATATGTCATTAGTAATGACTAAGAGAGAAATTATTATATTTCTCCTTTCAAAATCTAGAAGGCTGGCTCTGAAAAGATCACTCAAAAGGAAGAAATGAAGGTGTGGATGTATTTGCATAAATAGACAATCGTGCACATAGGTGTCTCTCTATATAACATGGTTTGAAAGATTTGCTGATTTTTTATTTATTTGTATGTCTATATTATGATGCAGAGAATGTGTTCCTTTGCTTTTCCAGGTATGAAATAGACAGCTGTGGGACACTCATACTTACTTTTGAAAGGGAGAAGATGTTAGCTTATTCAGATGCCTCCATAGGAAGAAGGATAGAATCAATATCACTTCAAGTGTTAATACCACTTTACAATGCCTTGGTAAGGCTACACTTGGAGTGCTGCATCCAGTTTTGGACCACAATGTAAAAAAGATGTTGAGACTCTGGAGAGAGTGCAGAGAAGAGCAACAAAGATTATCAGGGGACTGGAACATATAAGGAATGGTTGCTGGAATGGGGTGTGTCTAGTTTAATAAACAGAAGGACAAGGTGTGACATGATAACAGTGTTCCAGTATCTCAGGGGCTGCCACAAAGAAGTCAAGCTATTCTCCAAAGCACCTGAAAGCAGGACAAGAAGCAACAGATGGAAACTAGTCAAGGAGAGAAGCAACCTAGAACTAAGGAGAAACTTCCTGACAGTTAGAACAACTAACCAGTGGAACAACCTGCCTCCAGAAGCAGTGAATTCTCCAAGACTGTAAGTTTTAAAGAAGAGACTGGACAGCCATTTGTCTGAAATGGTACTGGGTTTCCTGACTGAGCAGGGGTTTGGACGAGATAACCTTCAAGGTCCCTTCCAACTTTTTTTATTTTTATTTTTATTTTTATTTTATTTTTATTTATTTATTTATTTATTATTATTATTATTATAAGCTCTTCAGCTTTGAAACGGAGATGAGCACCGGCCCCTAGAGTCGGAAACAACTAGCACGCATGTGCGGGGGAACCTTTACCTTTACATTATTATTATTATTATTATTATTATTATTATTATTATTATTATTAT
>JAKJMR010018379.1:45030-62469 GCA_024449315.1 Daboia siamensis | reverse complement strand
AAGAAGAAGAAGAAGAAGAAGAAGAAGAAGAAGAAGAAGAAGAAGAATCGTAAAATGGGGCAAAACAAATGTCTCACTTAGGAACAGAAATTAAAGGCTCCATTGTGATTGTAACTCAGGGACTGCTTCTATTAATTTCTTTCTGGTGTTTATCCCACAAGCATCTTTTTTTAGCTGGTGAAGGTAATTAGGCATAAACCTAATTCTTAAGCTTTGAAATAAATGTAATGGTGTAATAAGTGTAATATGTTATTCACATATTGTTATTTCAAAAGTTGCTGCACTACATTTACTAAACAGTAAAATAACCCAATTCATCTGGTCATGCCTCACTTTACTCACAGCCTAGCTAGGCCTGGCTGCAACCCAATAAATACAATGAAAAGTTGATTGAGGGCCTTTATAAAAATACGGAGATTATATTCTTATTCATTTAAAAAAAAGATATTTGCAAAGACAAAAATGTTCTTATTTGGCAGATACTAAATATACATGTAACACTTTCCTCAGTAAGTAACTAACTAGTAGAAGCAGATCTTTTAATGCAAAGGATGCATAAAACTTTAAGATAGCCAAGTGTTGTTTTGAAATTTATGTTGTAGTCATTTGCTTTTTTTCACTGATAATATCTTGTTTGGAACTTCAGCAGGATAAGATAAGATAAAAAGGTAAAGGTAAAGGTTCCCCCGCATATGTGTGCTAGTTGTTTCCGACTCTAGGGGCCAGTGATCATCTCCATTTCAAAGCCGAACAGCCAGCGCTTGTCCGAGGACATCTCCGTGGTCATGTGGCCGGCACGACTAGACGCCAAAGGCGCACGGAACGCTGTTACCTTCCCACCGTAGCGGTCCCTATTTTTCTACTTGCCTTTTTACGTGCTTTCGAACTGCTAGGTTGGAAGAAGCTGGGACGAGTAACAGGCGCTCACTCTGTTACGCGGCACTCGGGATTCGACCTGCCAAACTGCCGACCTTCTGATCGACAAGCTCAGCATCCTAACCCACTGAGCCACCGCGTCCCTTTAAGATAAGATAAGATAACCTTTATTGTTATTTTTTTTACTTTTTAGTTGCCCGCTCTCGAAGTGAAACACATACAAGACAGACACCTAAACGTACTGTATACAACTTATTTATTTATTTATTATTTATTTATTAATTGAATTTTTATACCGCCCTTCTCCCGAAGGACTCAGGGCGGTGTACAGGGCAATAAATACATAAAACATGTGTATAGACCCACATTATGTATAGACCCACACCGCTACATATACATAACAAATGAATATTAAATACTGTCCATCTTGAATACATAACAGAAGGAGGAAGCTTGAGAATTCACAAGGTTAATGCTGTATGGAATGAAACTATGGCTGAATCTGGATGTTCTGCTATGGATACCATGAAGCCCCCTCCTCCCAGAATGGAACAAGGAAAACAGGTCGTGGAGAGGATGTGTAGTGTCCCAGATAATCTTACAGACCCTGTTCAAACAACGCTTACATGCCATGTCCTGGATGGGAGGGAGGGAACTGAAAATGATCTTTTCGGCCATCCTCACTACTCTCTGCACCACCTTCATGACTGAAGTGGTGATGCTTCCAAACCAGACTGTGATGCTGTATGACAGGTTGCTCTCGATCGTCCCCCTGTAGAAAGCGGTAAGGATTAGGAGAAAAAAGACTTGCTTTTCAAGCCCTGAAATGGAATTCCAGTATTATTATTAGTGGTGGTGCAGTGGTTAATGGCTACTTCTGCTAACTGCCAGCTGTTCAAAACTCACCATGCTCAAGGTTGACACCATTCTTCCGAGGTAGGTAAAATGAGGATCCATATTATTGGCAGGGAGGGGCAATTTGTTGATTCTATAAACCTCTTAGAGAGGGCTGTAAAGCACTGTGAAGTGGAATACAAGTCTAAGTGCTATTGCTAAGTGCTAATGCTCGTATTATTAAATTCATGATTGTGCAAGATTTGGGTCACAGGGTGTCTCCTATTGGCTCCAATTCCATAGAGGCAGAAAACAAACAAGATAAAGCTTATGGTTTGATGAATGTATCCCATATAACATTGTTGTATAACTCATATTTACGTCCCAGCACCTCTTTTGATGCCTATCCCTGTAAGGCCATTGGTACCTCTAAAACAGGGGTCCCCAACTCCCAGTCCATGGACTGGTACCGGGCTGCAGCATGGCAGCAACCGGGCCTCACAAGCAAACAAAGCCCCATCCACGAGATGCAGGCAGCACACAAAACCACACACCCTCTGGTCCTCAGAAAAACTTCTTTCCACATAACCAGTCCCTGGTGCCCAAAATGTTGGGGACCTCCGGTCCTCAGAAAAACTTCTCTCCACATAACCAGTCCCTGGTGCCCAAAATGTTGGGGACCTCTGGTCTAAAACCCCTGATCTGTTCTGATGAATTCTCAGGGTTAAGCAATTGGTAAGATCAGGTACAGGGACGCGGTGGCTCAATGGGTTAAGACCAGAAGGTCAGCAGTTTGGCGAGTCGAATCCCGAGTGCCGCGTAGCAGAGTGAGCGCCTGTTACTCGTCCCAGCTTCTGCCAACCTAGCAGTTTGAAAGCACGTAAAAATGCAACTAGAAAAATAGGGACCACTACGGTGGGAAGGTAACAGCATTCCGTGCGCCTTTGGCATCCAGTCATGCTGGCCACATGACCATGGACGACATCCTCGGACAAATGCTGGCTCTTTGGCTTTGAAATGGAGATGAGCACTGGCCCCTAGAGTCAGAAACAACTAGCACGCATGTGCAGGGGAACCTTTACCTTTACCTTAAGATCAGGTACATCAAAAAAAATTGGTGATAACACAGTTAGTGTAATTCTCCAGGTTCTCTCCAGCTGTAAATATCCTGCTCTAAGAGTTCATTCCTGAGATATTGATTAAGGTGAAGATAATCTTCCCCCCTGTAAGGAAAACAGGCTGGTTCTGGATTTATAAAGTTTTGCTCTCAAAAAAATGAGCTCCTGGAAAAAGGGGGTAACTGTCAGAGGTGTTTGAGGTTCACAGACCATCTCAGTTCCAAACCATATAATTGCTTGCATAAATCTTAGATTCTAAATCTAAGAAAGCTACAGACTTTCTTAGGCTGAGACTCCAAAATCCATATAAGAAAAATGGAGTGTCTAAAAATAAACAAAAATGTCCCCAGTTGACTTGGCTCAAAATGGTGCTCTGAAACAACTTGTGTCTTCCTCTATGGCTGAAACAATCTTTGTGGCTTGACCTAAACTTGTTGGCTTGAGGTTTTAAGGAAAGAAATGAGATGGTGTGTTGCTGGACCTAAGGCAGAGTCTCATAAAAAAAAAAATCATGCTGAAACAAATAAAAGGCAGTAAATCTTATTCCCCAAAGGCTTATTTTTATATAATAAGAAAGTGAAATGGATTCCCAATCACGGAGACTAGGCCAAGCTGTCAGTTAGATGGGGAACACGAGGCTATATCCTGATGGAAGAACAGAGGAATCTAATTTCTTAATTGGAAGATTAGAAATGGAGTAGTCCCAGTTTTCTAAGATGGATATCTCACTGTGTATTTGCCTGATGTGTGGAAAGCAAGCAAGATGGATTTCCTGTCTGAAAGAAAAGAGGGATTTACTTCTCTGCTGTTATGAATAGAATGCTTTCCTGCTGCTAATTGATTAAGAGCTGACGATTCATTCACTGAAAACTCTTCAATTACTTTACAGCCTCAATAATATTTAAAAGGTAGGGGGCATAATAGAATATCCCAAAGAAAATAGCTATAAGAATGACTTGTTGAGACTCTAGAAAGGGTGCAGAGAAGAGCAACAAAGATGATTAGGGGAATGGAGGTTAAAACGTATGAAGAACGGTTGCAGGAATTGGGTATGTCTAGTCTAATGAAAAGAAGGACAAAGGGTGACATGATAGAAGTGTTCCAATACCTGGGGGGGCTCCCACAAAGAAAAGAGGTCAGCCTATTCTCCAAAGCAACTGAAGGCAGGAGAAGAAGCAACAGATGGAAACTAATTAAGGAGATAACCAACCCAGAACTAAGGGGAAAATTCCTGACAGAACAATTAATCAGTGGAATGACTTGCCTCCAAAAGTTATAGGTGCTCCAACACTGGAGGTTTTTAAGAAGAGATTGTGCAGCCATTTGTCTGAAATGTATAGGATTCTTGCTTGACCAGGGCGTTAGACTAGATAGAAGACTTCTCTCCAAAAAGTACAGTATCTGTTCTTTTGTTATTCTGTTCTCTTATTTTGCCCAGTGAGAACAGCTTCTCCATCTTGCTGAAAGCATTTCTTTGCTAACCTGCTTTCCAATCTCTGGCGTGTTTCTCTTCTGCTGCAAGGAAACGGAGTTTGTGGGACTAAAAAAAAAGTTCAGTCAGACCTTCCAACTCCTTCTGCGAGCTTTTTTTTTTTTCCCCACAAAAAGTTGGAAGGTCTGATTGAACTTTATTTAATTCCACAAATTCCTTTGAACAAAAGATGCCGGAATGCCGTTTCGTGCATTTTATGACAAACAAACAAACAAACCCTGGTCGTAATGCAGATTCCATCATGTCTTGTATGGCATCCTTCTTCTACTTGAAAGTTCTGAAAATGAAAACTGGGCTAGGAATCAACTTGACGGTGGTGAATATGTCATTATTTGTCTGAAGCCAAAGCAGAGCAAGATGTCCTTGGCAGATGTTCCTTCCACAAGCTGTTGACTGTGACTAAGTTCCAATAGCAATTAGTCAACACAAACACTTTTGTGTGCACTTGTGTTTCTCATGTTCCATACTTAAAATGAACAAGGGATGCCAGTGGTAGAAGGCTTAGTTAAACGTGGAGAGACCGATCACCTGTCAGATCAGATACGTTTGCATTATTCTCTATCTTCCACAAGGAAGCTTCCCAATGTAACTCGGCGCTTTTATACATTTTCTTCTTACATTAAGATATTTGAGCACAGATGTCTCAAGATCTACCTCCCAATTTACTGTGTAAAAGGAAATATTAATATTTATATAGGTTTATTCAGGCAAGCACTTTGTACAACTGGAGGTTTCTATTTAAATTTCTTGTGTTTAATGGGGGGAAATGGTGCTAACTATGAGTAACACCTAAGCAGAAGTGCAATGTGAAAGATTTAATTTCCAAATATCTGTTGCTGCTAAGTTGTAGAACTCCAGGTGACTCTCTACCCTGCTGATTTTTTTCAGCTTCCTGAGGAACAAAATATCCGCAGAAGAAAAGGAAATTAAATCTGCCTTGTTTCACACAGATACAGCTAGCCTAACTCTTTTTTTTTTTCCCAGAGGAAAAATAAAAGTAACTTCTTCAATATCATGATTATCTTCTTTGGTTCCTCACAACTTATGTCCTCCTCCTCCTCCTCCTCCTCCTCCTCCTCCTCCTCCTCCTCCTCCCCATCCATACATATCCATATCGATATATATATCCATATCCATATCCATATCCATATCCATATCCATATCCTCACTGTGTCTCTTTGCTGCCATCTATAGGTCATCTGAATTTCTGCAGCCGCAGTTCTAATATCCTTCCCACTATTGGAAACTCACTTGCTAGTACTTTGAACTAGACTGGACTTCTTTTTTTTTCCCTTTCCCTTTAGAGTTATGTTATTTGTTAATTGATGTGGAAAATCAAAGCTTATTGATTTCAGTGTAAAAAGTCTCAATGACTTCTACAGGCAATCTAGCTTTAAGCCAGCAATTCCTTCTATTTCATAGATGTAGTGTACAAGTTAAAGATAGTATCTTTGCATGTGAAGGCCTTGGGGACATCTGACTAGCATGATGAAAATTATAAGAGAATCAACCACTGATTTTCTCCTAAAAGGGGCTCACCATAAAACATGCAAAGTTTTACGCCGAGCTCTTTTCTAAAGAAAGCATTTTTTTTGGTAGTAGCCACTTACAGCGTACTTTGGATTTCTTTAAATGATTGGTTCAAAGGCTTTGTTGCTAGCCATTAATTTACATCTGCTAAGTTCCATGCTCCAAATAAAAGTCAAATGGAATGTATATCCATTCTGGGGGGGGGAAACCACTCAATTAAACATAATAAGATATTTTTAGGTAGAAATTTAAATACCACCTTTCACTTACTTCTGGATCTGAGCATTTAACTCATGTTATTCATATCAGAATAGGTACACTGAAAATGTACCTATTCTGATATAATAAGACAAATTAAAAGGGACCTTGGAGGTCTTCTAGTCCAACCCACTTCTCAGGGAAAAAAATCCTATATCATTTCTGAGCAATGGTTACACAATCTCTTTTTAGAAACCTCCAGTGATGGAGCATCCACAACTTCTGGAGGCAATTCATTCCACTTATTAATTGTTGTAACTATCAGGAAATTTCTCCATAGTTCTAGGTTGCTTCTCTCCTTGATTAGTTTCCATCTGTTGCTTCTTGTCCTGCTTTCAGTTACTTTGGATAATAGCATGACCCCCTTATCTTTGTAGCAGCCCCTGAGATATTGGAAGACTGCTATCATGTCACCCCTCCTCCTTCTCTTCGTTAAACTAGACATACTCAATTCCAGCAACTGTTCCTAATATGTTTTAGCCTCCAGTCCTCTAATCATCTTTGTTGCTCTTCTCTGCATTCTTTCTAGACTCTCAACACCTTTATATATATATTTATATATCATGGCAACCCAAACTGGATACAATAGTCCAAGTGTGATCTTACCAAGGCATTATAAAGTGGTATGAACTCCCGAATCTTATGATTTATTTCTGAAATTAAACTGAAAATTTTAACTGATTTTCATCAGACCTGTCCAATCCATCCCATAACTAAACAAGAAAATGCTCATATTGAGATAAGAAAAGAAATAATTTCAGTAATAACTATCAGAACCATTTCAAATATTAATTAACTCTACAGATAAACTTTTGATATCATTGGCAAACTTTTAGTTGTCATTTCCAAACCTGAATCTCTATAATCGCATGGAACAATGCCATGAAACCTGATCAGCAATATCTTTGCATTAATTTTCTTCTTAAACTGTAAAAGTTTGTATTACAAATTACTGCTGCTGTGCTAATTTCCCAGCAACTGAAAATGGTAGATGCAAATAAAAATAGTGTCTGGAATATCTTTAAAGTTGATGGAATGTTAAGTTAAAAAGAAAAGAAATTTATCATAATCTTTAAAACTGCTGTATGGAAATTCACAAACTCTATTTGTATTGACAGGACTCTTGAACAAAGAAGTGTGAAGCATAAATAATCCTTTCTCCTCTTCACTATTGTCAACAGAGATGATCCAATTCAATATTATAACAATCACACTGTATATATAAACTACAGTGTGATTATAACTTCTACTACAATAAGAGCTATTCTTGAACTCTTCTACAGCACTTTATAAAGTGCTGGCCTTGATGGTTAATAATAGGGTTCTGCATACATTAGAAATTCTTTAGGGAAAAAAAATCATGAACATTCATGCATTATGGATTTCTCTAGGAACTATCTTGCCAGACTAACCTCACCTAACATTTTTGATGGGATAGTGTCTTTAAGAGACTTGTGGTAAAGCTGTACACTTAATTTATTTTGATTTTAACAGAGCATCTCACTAGTCTAAGCTAGGCTAGGCTAGGCTAGACCAGACTAGACTAGACTAAACTAGACTAAACTAGAATGGAACAGAACAGAACAGAACAGAACAGAACAGAACAGAATAGAATAGAATAGAATAGAATAGAATAGAATAGAATAGAATAGAATAGAATAGAATAGAATCAGAGTTGGAAGGGACCATGTAGGTTATCTAGTCCAACCCAAGCAGGATTCCCTACACCATTTCTGACAGATGGCAGTCTAGTCTCTTCTTGAAAGCCTCCAGTGAGGAAACACCAATAATATCTGGAGGCAGGTTGTTCCACTGACTAATTGTTCTAACTGTCAGGAAATTTTTCCTGAGTTCAAGGTTGCTTCTCTCCTTGATTAGTTTCCATCCACTGCTTCTTGTCCTGCCTTCAGATGCTTTGGAGACTCCCTCTTCTTTGTGTCCACCCCTGAGATATTGGAATGCTGTTATCATGTCACCCCTCATCCTTCTCTTCATTAAACTAGACATACCCAATTCTAGCAACTGTTCTTTGTATGTTTTAGCCTCCAGTCCTCTGATCATCTTTGTGGTTCTTCTCTGCACTCTTTCTAGAGTCTCAAGTATCCCATGGCAGGCAGGGCAGGAAATGAATTAAGTGTGGGGTAATGAAAGGGACGCGGTGGCTCAGTGGGTTAAGACGCTGAGCTTGTCGATCAGAAGGTCGGCAGTTTGGCGGGTCGAATCCCGAGTGCCGCGTAACAGAGTGAGCGCCTGTTACTCATCCCAGCTTCTGCCAACCTAGCAGTTCGAAAGCACGTAAAAATGCAAGTAGAAAAATAGGGACCACTATGGTGGGAAGGTAACAGCGTTCCGTGCACCTTTGGCGTCTAGTCATGCCGGCCACATGACCACGGAGACGTCCTCGGAGAAGCGCTGGCTCTTCGGCTTTGAAACGGAGATGAGCACCAGCCCCTAGAGTCAGAAACAACTAGCACGCATGTGCGGGGGAACCTTTACCTTTACCTAATGAAAGGAAACACTTCCTCTCTGCTAATATTCTAGAAATTGATTATTTATCAGAACCTTTGGAAACTGAGAAATAGTTCTGAATATCTGATAGTTAGGGTAGGACATTTTAATAATAATAAAAAACAAATTTTGCAATTTTTTTTTAAAAAAATAAATAAAAAATAAAAGCAAAGGTAAGTACTGATAGTGAGAGGTACCTTGGGTGCCGTGCCAAAATATCTGGACCACTAGTTAAACACCATTGGCGCTGAAATAATCACTACCAGTCAATTGCAAAATGCAGCTTGCATTCTGTGGCAGTACTTTTAACACCATCAAACCATAGCATCTGCTTATCCCAGGTCCTTGGAAAGGATTCAATAAGTGTTTAAAAATGCCAAATGCACTCCAAATCATCTACCCTTAACCTCTACTAGATCACTTCTACTAGATCTTTCATTTTCCCACTGTTCATTTGTTATTTGTTTCAGCAGGGGATAAATATTCCCAGGGGGGGAGGGAAATACTTGTATCAATCTATGTTTGGGGGATATTGTTTTGCATTTTTTTCACATACTAAATTTTTATAAGTACTTTCCCTATTATGGATTATTTGTAAAAAAAATAAATAAATACTTACCATGCAATACATTCTATCTATAGCTATATCTATCTATCTCTATCTCTATAATTTCTATCTCTATTATCTCTTTCTCTATCTCTATCCTCTCTATACCTCTATCATCTCCATCTCTATCATCTCTATCTCTATCATCTCTCTTTATCATCTCTATCATCTGTATCTCTATCATCTCTATCTTTATCTCTCTATATATAATCTCTCTCTCTTTGTCTCTCTTTCTCTCTTTCTCATTTGTACACACACAGAGACTTCATTAAAACAGTCTTTGTATATTTCCATAATCTAGTCATTTTGACTCTATAAGCATTACCTCTGAGAATTGATTTAAAAATCAGGAAAAAAAAATATTACTCTAATTTGTTTTACACTGGAGAAGAAAATCTGATAAATTTGTATTAAATAAAACAAACTAATGAATAAATTTCTAGATAAAGCAGTTTTGCGCCAGTTCGGTTTTTGAATTGAATTAGTTTACCTTTAAGAGCACTAATCCTTTTTACTAATAGTTTTAATTGCATGATTTAACTGTTTGAACTGTTTATTTGTTTTTATCTCTTGAACAAATTTAACTGTTGCTCTGAATACATAGGATGGACATAAATATTGCATATAAATAAATTCACACACACACACACACACACACACACAAAACAACAACAAGGATTTTGTGTTTTCTAATCTAATCATTCATAAAGATGCAGCATAAGATACTTACTTGGTCCAAGTAACTAGCATTATTGGATATTTTTTTATTGTTCCTGTTATTGTATTTATACCAAACCTTTCTGCTTAAAACACATTCAGATTATTTTATCCTTTATTATTTACAGAATAAATGATCAATTTAAAAAAAGTCAAGCTGAAAAGACCACACAAAATGTTCTTTTATGTTCTTTCTGCCGTATGCATTGACTATTGTTACTTATTAAATTAATATAAGTATGCATATAACTGTACAAGGAAACTGTCTTTTGCAAGGGAAAAAAATGCTCAACATAGACATTTAACTGCTTTGAAATGGATACAAGTAAATCATATTACTTATTGTCAGAATATAGACAATGCCTAAACAAATAAAGTGTAGCAGATGTTATGTTCTTTGCTCTGTATTCTGCTAAAGAAACTCTCTTTAGTGTTAGGTTAGAATAATACAATGTTCCTACTTTCAAAAGACATTTATTTAAATAGGCTGAATTAATTATATAGCCTTGAGACACTTTAATTTTACCAAGTGAAAGGAGGAGGAAAAAATATAACTCTAGCACACTGTTATATGTTGAAAAGAAGAATTAGGAATAATGGGACAAGCTATTCATGTTGATGAATCTTAAGATGAAAGAGTTTCAGATATGTGTTGACTGATTTTACAAGAATAGGGTCATCTAAAGTCATCGTATTAGTCAGAAGATGGGAATAAAATATAAAACCTCACTACTTTACCTTAACAGTGAGACAATTATTAGCAAAATGGTACTATGTAACATTCAGGTGTTTTTTTTCCCAGGAACCCTGAAATAAGTGTCAACCTCCAACTACTGCATCAACTAATCTAGTCAACTTTCTTTGACCCCCATATTATATCCTTTCCAAAGTAATTGATATTTTTTATTCTTGCCGATGAAGACCGGGATTTAAACAACCAAGTGTATATCCCTCAAATACTTTCATTTAAGTCATTTGTGAATCAGTCATCCCAGGAAATCTCTCTGATGCTTGTTGAGATATCAGGATCCCTCTAGGATATCATTTTCTCAAGCTCAGTTTAATGTTCCACTAAAGATAAGTTTAATGTTCCACTCTAGGGACGCGGTGGCTCAGTGGGTTAAGACCAGAAGGTCGGCAGTTTGGCGGGTCGAATCCTGAGTGCGGCGTAGTAGAGTGAGCGCCTGTTACTTGTCCCAGCTTCTGCCAACCTAGCAGTTCGAAAGCACGTAAAAATGCAAGTAGAAAAATAGGGACCGCTACGGTGGGAAGGTAACAGCGTTCTGTGCGCCTTTGGCGTCTAGTCATGCCGCCCACATGGCCACGGAGACATCCTCGGACAAGCACTGGCTCTTCGGCTTTGAAACGGAGATGAGCACCGGCCCCTAGAGTCGGAAACGACTAGCACACAAGGGGGAACCTTTACCTTTACCTTAAAGATAAAATGAGATATGACCTTGGCAAAGGTATTTGATCCTCTGCTACTATTTGAACCATGTTCCCTGCCCTTTTTCCATTATCACCCCCAAAACCTTTTAGTATATGCTGAGTAAGTAACCTGGTATCTTCTGAGTATTTGGACTACATATCTGAAATTGACCATTCACCATTGACCATGGATTGTATTATGGGCACACAGTCCTAACAATCTTGGAAACATTGAATTATCTACCCCTCTGTGCATTATAGATTCCTTTTCCCAATTCAGCGTAGTTAAAAATTTAACTATGGCCAGAAAAAAAGAGAGGAGTGGGGAAAGAGAAGGGAAATGCACATATTATCAAAACCATTTTCTAAATATTGGACTTCCATTTATCGAAATCACACAATCAGTGTAGGTTATGTTGGACTATGAGGTTCTTCGTAGAAATGTTTGCTAATGCTAATCATATCTCCAGGCATTTCATTCACTAATTTTGCAAATCTATAACATGATTTATTTGGTATGAATCAGCCCTTGTGTTTTGGTAAGTGTGAATTTGGCTTCAGTGCTATATGGAAATCAAGACATTACACTTATGAGAAATAGTGGTTAATATAAATTGTGATTTAAAGTGATGCACCATCATAGTTCTCTGAATGTTAAAGGTCTACAGCAGGCATGTAAAACTCAATTTCATTGAGAGCTGCATCAGCATTGCGGTTGCCCTCAGGGGGCCGGGTGGGTATGGCCAGGGTGGGTGTGGCCTACTGGGTGGGTGTGGCTAGAGTGCATACGGCCTACTGGATGGGCATGGCCAGCTCTACATTGTTCACATCAAGGGTGCCTATGGGGGCCTGGGCAGGAGTGGGAAAGATCTGAGGGTCTCTGGCAGAAGGAGGGTCTCTGGGCCGGGGTGAAGACAGTGGGGGCCGTTCCCTCACTGTTTCCAGGATGGCTTCACGGGCCACATGAAACCACTTTGTGGACCGGATCCACCCCCCAGGCCTTGTGTTTGACATGTCTGGTCTATGGTATTGCTGAGACGTGGTTTAAGTCCTAGCTACACAGAATGTTTTTTTATAAAAAGATTTTTTTTTTTACAAAAAAGAATGCCTTTTCTGGTTTAAGAACTTTGTTTGGCCCACATTTTGAAGTCAAGCGGTTTATAATTTTGCTTAAGAGTTTCAGATTTTTTCTTCAAAAGGAAAGAAGTAAACTGTAATTTAATGCCTAAAAGTTATCTGACTTCCACACAGATCTTTCAAGAAATGAGGGATCAGATTCAGCTCCAGTTATTCAACCAGATTCCTGCCAATCTTTCTCTGAATCCATTGAAACCCCTTTCTGAAATATTTTCAGTCTTTTATTCATAAACGTTGTTACCATCATCACCACCACATTTTTTTTTCATATAAAAATTATAAAAGAATCACACGTGGCCAATACACAATAGAAAATGAAGTAGATCACAGCAAGAATTGGCAGTAGTGGCAAGCTGGCACCTTCAAGAAGCAAAGAGAAGGATTATGTTTTGCGATTCAAGAGCAGCCATTACAAACAAATGGGATGAAAACAGGTCTGAACATGTTTGAAGCAGCAGAAACAGATGGAGAAACAGATAAAGCTATGGATCGTATAACTGCTTAGGGTGACAATAGCAATAGCACTTATATACCTCTCCATAGTCCTTTACAGCCCTCTCTAAGCGGTTTACAGAATCAGCCTATTGCCCCCAACAATCTGGGTCTTCATTTACCAACCTCAGAAAGATGGAAGGCTGAGTCAAATATGTTATGTACTGGGCTTTTGGAATATCACCACGTGCTCTGCTGGAGAACCAATGGTTCTCCAGCATCTCAGACACGACGTCTCCAGTCCTGCTATTGGTCAACTTTGGGCAGCAAGTATAGCTTCAATCTGATTGGTTAATACCATAGGGCAGGGGTGTCAAACTCAATTTCATTGAGGGCCGCATCAGCATTGCGGTTGCCCTTAGGGGGCCGGTTGGGTGTGGCCAGGGTGGGTGTGGCATACTGGGTGGGTGTGGCTAGAGTGCATATGGCATACTGGGTGGGCGTGGCCAGCTCTACATCGTTCACATCAAGGGTGCCTATGGGGGCCTGGGCGGGAGTGGGACAGATCTGAGGGTCTCTGGCAGAAGGAGGGTCTCTGGGCCAGGGCCAAGGCAGTGGGGGCCGTTCCCTCACTGTTTCCAGGATGGCTTTGCGGGCCACATGAAAACACTTCACGGGCCGCATCCGGCCCCCGGGCCTTGTGTTTGACATGTCTGCCATAGGGCCTGGCTATACTGTATATATTGAGGCAGGATGACTACAATCTCTCAGTACAGTTTCTGCTTAAATAAAGTATGTGTTCGTCTGTACACCTCTGCGTGTTCTCGTTCCTGCTCATCAGAGCCCATGACATAATACAATCTTTATCTGTTCAGGATCAAATTCCTGGAGGTGGAAATGCAGAGTTAGCATTCTAACTATTGCAGCCCCATGGCTCTGGTGTAGCCATGATTTGGGTAAGTGTGGTTTATGACATATACACATCACAACAGCGTAGCCACTATCATCCATTAGTATTTATGCAAAAATAATAATTTCTATTTTTTTTTTCCAAATGGGGTGAAATCTCTTCCATCCTTTCTCTCTCTCTCTCTCTCTCTCTCTCTGTCTCTCTCTCTCTCTGTGTGTGTGTGTGTGTCTTTCTCTCTCACCCACATACGTACAATTTACACCCCTAAAATGTAGATATTCTTTCTATGCTGCAAATAAATCTGTTAAGTCTACACTTTGCAAGTCTTGCGGTAGAAATATGTAAATTATTTGACTGAGCGAAAGTGAAATTGTAATCCTCTGATCCTATTTTTGCCCCCTTTTTTTTACAGCTGAAATGGAATTCTAGTTTAATAAAAAAGCAGAAAGATACCTCCTGCCTTGGAGAATAATTCAGAGATAAATACTATGCATCCACAATCCCCAAAGGCTAGTCTCAAGGGAAATTTAGTCGTACAGTTCAAATAATTTGACATATGTCTGGTAACTGTTAGCTAAAACAGACATAAAGGGAATTCTCCATACATTGAATAATCATCATTAGAGGGAGCTTTGTGGACCGCTTACTTCAAGCACAATTCATTTTTTATTATTACAGGATGTAATCTACACCTGTATAATGAAGGAGGTGACCTGTATAAATTTTGCCCTGTGTTAGTATACTTCTTTGGTTTTTAAATCACTGGAAGTAAAGTTTTGACAGAGCTTACGCAAGGAGCTAATACAGAAGGCACATTACTTGAAATGTGATAATATAACACAAATGATAGTTTTTTTCCCTCTCCAAATAATTTATTTGTGTGAGGAGAATGCAGCATATGTGAAGTCATCATGGCTTCTACCAGACCTAGAAGAAAAAAAAATAAAATTGTGCTACAGGGGATCCTTTGTTTGCTCTCCATACTGCAGCTAAACTAGACAGTGGAGAACAAATAAAGTTGCTGAGATATTTTCTCACACAAAAATTATGCAGTTTTTCTTTTAAGACAGACTAAATTATTTGCCTTCAATCATCTCGGTCTTAGAAAGAAAATATTAGAAGACATTCTTGACTTTGCCAGCTGCAGGACTCAACATGAAGTATAAGATAATGTAAACTGGAGTGAGAAAAAAGAAACAAGAAGAAATGAATGATACATAAAGCAGATGTGCGAATGTTACATGGGTTATAAGTCTTGCATGCTGCACTGGGCATTACTCAATAAATAAATACACAATACTCTAACTAAATATTCTAACTAAAACCAGCCCATCTTAACTCATTGCTCTGAATAGGACCAGCTGTGACTCCTCACAGTGTTAACATATTTATTGGATAGTGTGATTACATTTTGATCCTATCCTTTGCAGAAAAATTCTCAGCTGTTCGTTCATGCCCATGGTGCAGCTAAATTGGTTTCTTGGGGGGAAAAAAAATCATATCTTGAAATACCATGGCTTTAAAGAATGGTGGGAAACTTTCAGTCAGAGAATATCAGAGAAAACAATTTCTTAATACTGTGCTTATTTGGAATGGCTATTGAATCAAAAGAAGATGGACACAAGGGTTGTGGTGAGATTGTTTTTGTTTTAAAACCTAGTTTTGAAAATGCATTTTTACAGTAGTTGCCATTCTGAGGAACAGATGCATACTGTTAGTCAGTCTCTACTCATTGTGCTGCTGAAAACATACAAATGAGGCATTTAAATTTCTTATCCAACCTCAACCCTTCTGCCTATTCATATCTCTTGTGTTTATCACCTTAACTAAAGGTAAAGATAAAGGTTCCCCCGCACATGCGTGCTAGTCGTTTCCAACTCTAGGGGCCGGTGCTCATCTCCGTTTCAAAGCCAAAAAGCCAGCACTTGTTCAAGGACGTCTCCGTGGTGATGTGGCCGGCATGATTAGACGCCAAAGGCACACAGAACACTGTTATCTTCCCACCGTAGTGGTCCCTATTTTTCTACTTGCATTTTTACGTGCTTTCGAACTGCTAGGTTGGCAGAAGCTGGGACGAGTAACAGGTGCTCACTCTGTAACACGGCACTCAGGATTTGACCCGCCAAACTGCCGACCTTCTGATCGACAAACTCAGCGTCTTAACCCACTGAGCCACCGCGTCACCCTAGCCTACTTTAAAGTGTTTTTGATGCAGTGATAGCAAGAAGGAAATTATAAGTTGCCTTAAGTTCCTGAATAAAGGAGAGAATAAAAATCTGTTAAATAATAAATAGCAATCTCAGTTCCACAATGACCTAATAGCATAATCAACACATTTTGGTTTGCATGTATACGAGTACACAAGCTAGACATATTCACCTATTAAATTGTTTGTTATACTTTATATAACTACCTCTTTGAAGATCTTACCTGGAAAGTTAATACAACCCAGGTGGCCAGAAAGGCCCAACAGAGACTCCAATTCCTCAGGGTCTTGCGGAAGAACAGGGTAGAACAATGGCTAGTAATCTTCTTTTACCGGTCTACTATAGACAGTGTCCTCTCACACTGTATTGTGGTTTGTTATACTGGCCTGACAGCTGCAGATAGGAAAGTATTACAGAGGGAGGTGAGCACAGTACAAGACATTGTGGGCTGTCCCCTGACACCACTGGATGACATTGCCAGGGCTCGCTGCCTTGGAAGAGTGAGGAAAATTCTCAGGGACGACTCACACCCTGGTTGGTATCTCTTTACTCTTCTACCATCGGGTAGGAGATGCAGGAGTATAGCCAGCTGTACCAACAGGCTGAAGAACAGCTTTTATCCATGGGCTGTTAGGCTCTTGAATGGGAAATAATTTTATAATTTTATGTATGATTGACTTGCGAGGCCGGTGTGTTGTGCAATTAACTCACATGGTGTGAGGACCCAGATTGTTGGGGGCAATAAGCTGACTTTGTAAAAATGCCGCTGGGGGGTGGGGCAAAAGCCTTAATAATAAGCAGGCATATACATAGAATGAAGGCTATTGCTAAGCACATTGATTTCTGCTTCTTAGATTGTAAGCCGCCCTGAGTCTTCGGAGAAGGGCGGGATATAAATGGGATTAAAAAACAAACAAACAAACAAGATGGTGGGTTTGTTGTCACTGTGAGTTGTGGTGGTGGTGGGGGCATGAAGGGAGGCTCAGCCAATCTCAATGTATGCATGGTTGTACTTTGACAATAAAGATTCATTCATTCATATCCTAATAGTTGAAGTTCTACAGACCAGTAAAAAAATAGGGATGTTATTGATAAAGACATCACCATTATTATTCCTATGTTCAGTACAAGAAAGTTTTTTTCTTTTTTCCTATTTAAAGCAATCATATCTAGCTTGCTTGGTATAGATCAGGAAAAAAACAACAAGTGGAAACAACAAGTGGCAAAATTATACATTTGCTATTCTTCATTTCATAATGAGTTGCTTATTGGGCTTGAGATCCAAAAGCGGAGGGAGAAAATCTTTACCATTATCCCAACCAAAATATACAACTATAGGCTTGGTTAGCTACTAAAATAGATAGCCAATATAGTAAAAAAATAGA
>JAKJMR010018379.1:23342-39846 GCA_024449315.1 Daboia siamensis | reverse complement strand
ATTATTATTATTATTATTATTATTATTATTATTATTATTATTATTATCATCCTAGTATATATAACATCAATATGTAAACAACCAATTTATACTTTACCTATTTTATCCATTTATACTTGAAAGATCCCAACATACTCATACAGTCCTGGGAATACGTCTCATTTTAACAGGATTGAATTTTGAATCTGTATGTTGCCATTGGAAGCATCAGGATGAAGCCTGACCTGACTAGCACTTGGATTTAATCCCAGGTAAATTAGAAGTACAACTGTAATCAATACATCAACAACAATATATTAAAATAATATTGACCTTTGCATTAACCCGAGATCAACACTGACAGAGTCCCACTTACTTTTAACAATATAGATAGAAGGAAGAATTTAAACATAAATTGTTAATTACACACACACACACACACACACACACACACAAACACACACACACACAGAGAGAGAGAGAGAGAGAGAGAGAGTATGCAAAACCTATACAGTTTCATTTTTCTTCATTTCTAGAAGATCAGCTTTATAATTCTTACATGTGAAGGTGAATTTATAATTCCTGATATTGAAATGTGATTAATTGGTAGGGGAGGGAATGAGGGGAGAAAAGAATCAGAGATGAATGAAAGAGAAGCTTTGGTTAGATTTAGAATTGGTACATCATTTAAACAGTTTGTGGTAATAATTGCACACTATATCTCTTTAACGTCTCACTATCCAATTCATGGATAGTATCACTGCATAGTTTAGTCAATTGGTGGCACTAGCTCAGTTCTGTTTTATTTTTTATTCAGTTTTTTTTGGGGGGGTTGGGGTTGGTTTTGTTTGTTTTGCTTAAGAAGAAGCAGTAAGTATAGCTTCCTTTCTAATGAGTAGGAAATCTTTAAGACTTGCACGATGCCTTACTAGACCCCATAATGCTTAATTTAATTTCCAGGTCAAATATAACCTGAGAGTTGAACTGAAGGAGAAACAAGCAGAATCATGCTAATAACGCAAGCTTTCCTTTTTTATGGGAAAGAGCATTTTATGATATATCATCTTTTCTGGTGACTTCTCCTAACAGGATTCAACTCCTGGCAGAGTTGAATTACACGCCTTGAGATTTCATCCTTGAGAATCTGATAACCTTCACAAGTAGATCATTTTGGGAGTTTGATTAATTCTGGGGCAGACAAAATCAGTTAGAAGATTTATTTTGTCTGATTTGGAAAGTAAGTCTCTGTTATGTTGTGGGCTCTTGTGAAACACCATGTGGGTTGCTGGGGCAGCTAACGGCTCTCCAGCAACCCAGACTTTAAGTCTCCTGTGCAGCAATTGGCTATCTCCAGGCGGCAATGGTTGATTCAAAACCTATTGGCTGCCACCTTGGGGCTAGTTGCAGACATATTGCAGCTAGTTGCAGACATTTCCCCAGTACAGTTCCAGCACAAAATAAACAATGAGTTATCCTGTACTCAGCTTCCTGTTTTCATTCCTTCACCAAAGAAACTGCTATTTAACAGTGGTGACAAAGGTGGGATCCTACTTCACTGATTAAAGAGCTGAAGTCTTTGAGGGAAAGGCAGCCCACATCGGACGGAAGAGGCATTCCCACCCCCTCTCTCAAGGTCAGCTAGCATCTACGATAGCGACCTTGTGCTCAGGGAACTCACTCCCTGAATCTGAAGCAGGATCCGGAAGAATGCAGGAACCAGATAGAAAGAATGCCGAAGGTTGGCAAATTGTGAGAATTCAACGTGAAACACCCAGAGAAATGGCCATCATATCTATCGCATGTAGAAAACTACCTCAGAGCCAATCAGATCGCAGAAGAAGGACTGAAGGCCGCAATGCTACTCAGCATGTTTGGCCCTGCTACCTTTGATTTAGCCAAGAACCTTTTTGCGCCGAAACCAATCAAAGCAGTCTCTTACACAGATCTTTAAAAAAGGCTAACCAGGCACTTCCAGCCCAAAATGTCTGAGATGGCTTGGAGGTTCAAGTTTGACCAAAGAGTGCAGCTTCCCAGGGAGTCAATGTTGGAGTTCATAGTGGGCCTAAGGCAGGCCACACGCCTATGCAAGTTTTCAAATTTAGAGGAGCGACTATGAGACCGGCTCGTCTGTGGCCTACGGGACAGAACGCTTCAGCAGAGACTATTTGCTAGGCCAAATTTAACCTTTTCTGAAGTGCAAGATGAGGTGATGGCTGACGAAGCTGCCAAGGGTGCCATTTGAACTGTACAGCTTGCCAAATTGACAAAGTTAGAAGAAACAGTCCACCATAAGGATGCCAAACACACCGAAGAACTCTCCGAGGAAGAAGAAGTGGGCTAATGCCTCCTTAAGTAACACCAGCTGCCTGCAATTAGTGCAAGTTCGCATCCCACCAGGCTCAAGGTTGACTCAGCCTTCCATCCTTCTGAGGTAGGTAAAATGAGGACCCAAATTGTTGGGGGCAATAAACTGACTTTGTAATAATGCTGCTTGGGGGGGGGGAAGCCCTAATAAGCAGGCATACACATAGAATGAAGGCTATTGCTAAGCACATTGGTTTGTGCTTAAATTGTAAGCCGCCCTGAGTCTTCGGAGAAGGGCGGGATATAAATAGGATTAAAATAAAATAAAATAAATACGTGGATGTTTTTGATTCAACCCTTGGAACATACAGAGGCCCACCTATCTCATTTAAGCTTGATCCCAACATAGTTCCAATCAGGGTTAAGCCTCGTAGGGTCCCCTTTGCTTTAAAACATAAAATTGATTCCGAAATTGATAAGCTGGTAGAACAGGGTGTGTTACAGCCTGTTGATGGTAGGGAGTGGGAAACTTCTATAGTCACCCCACTTAAAGCCAATGGAGAAGTTCGCATTTGCACTGACTATAAATACACACTAAATAAAGCCCTCAAGTAACACACTTACCTGGTCCCAGTGGTCAACCATATTTTAGCCTCTTTTCAAGGGGGTACTATTTTTGCTAAACTTGATTTAGCACAGGCCTATCAGCAATTGCTGGTTGATGAGGCCACAGCCACGGCTCAAATGATCGTGACTCACAGGGGGGCTTTCAAAGTTAAACACTTTCAGTTTGGAGTTAGTGTTGCACCAAGTATTTTTCAGGGAATCATGGAGGGTACACGCAAGGGTATTCAAGGAGTCTGCACTGATAACAGCCGCAGAAGCATGCATCTCTAAAAACATAAATCAAACCATCCTCTGCTACCAAATGTTAAGGTAAAAATCACCTTAGTAGAGGGCGAAGGACCGTGCTTCAGAGAATGCATGATGTGCATGAAGGAAGGAAATAAAACATGACGCATAATCTTACTAAACACCTTTCAATTACAAAAATATAAAAACTAAAATATTTTATAAAGAAAGCTAGCTGACTACATCCTAACGTAACAGACAGTAACAGCAAAGAAAAAGACAATAAAGAAATAACTGTGAGAAACGTTTTCTAGACATGCGCACAAAACAGTCTGAAAACAAAACATAACTGGTCATATGGGATTCACTATGGTTACCAGACAAGTGGTATCTCCACAGGTGCAGAGAGCAGGGGAAATGTACAGTTAGAAATGAACTTTTCTGACGAACAAAAAAAAAAAACATGCAGTGACATGCCCTTATTTTGATGATGTTCTTATTGCAGGGGAATCCCCAGAAGTATTGGCCAGTAGGCTCAAGTCTGTTTTGCAGAGGCTTCGTGAAGCAGGCCTCAAATTAAAAAAGAACAGGTGTAGCATTGGGATTTCTTCAACAGAATTCCTGGTTTCCGAATTGATGCTAACAACATTCACCCTGCTGATTCTAAAGTGAAGGCCATTAAAATGGCCCCTAGGCTCAAATACAAAGGAGAGCTACAAGCATTCTTGGGTCTCCTAAACTTCTATCACACATTTCTACCTCATAAAGCTGCAATAGCAGACCCCCTCCACAGACTGCTGGATAAGAAAGCTCCATGGAAATAGACTAACTTACATGAAAAAGGTTTCCTGGAATTAAAAGCACTATTGTCAGAAAAGTCCACTGTAACTCACTACAAAGAGTCTAAACCTGTATGTCTTGCATGTGATGCATCTCCCTATGTGGTGGGGGCAGTTTTAAGTCACATAGAAAAAAATAGGAAACAGGTTCCAATAGCATTTTATTCAAGGACATTGTCTTCTGCTGAGGGCAACTATGCTCAGATTGACAAAGAGGCCCTGGCCATAGTTGCTGGAATAAAAAAATTCCATGACTATTTATATGGCAGAGATTTCATGGTCTACACTGACCGCAAGCCTCTGTTGGGACTTTTCACAACGGACAAACAAACCCCCCACATACTATCTCCAAAATGTGGAGATGGTCTATCTTCCTATCTGCATACAATTTTAAATTAATTCACAAACCAGGCAAGGAAATGGGCCATGCTGATGGCCTCAGCAGACTACCACTGCCACTAATGGAGCCATATCCAGCTCCTGCTACCGATAAAAATACTTAGTAGAGTGTTGTCATGGGTATACACGGGCTGGTTGGAAAAAAGTCCAGGCTCAGAATTTCAAAGCTATTTTGTCAGGAGGCATGAGTTATCTGCCCATAAAGCGTGCATATTATGGGGGAACAGAGTCATAATTCCCACTTCCTTAAGAGACAGGGTTTTATAATCATTACATGAAGGCCATCCAGGCATTGTCAGAATGAAAGCTTTAGCTAGAAGCTACCTCTGGTGGCCTGGCTTTGATAAGGCCATTGAGGGTCAAGTCCATGGTTGTTATACATGCCAGCAATTTAGGCCTGAAATGCCACAGGCTCCAGTTCACAGGTGGGAGGAAACACACACACCCTGGTCTAGGATTCACATAAACTACGCTGGGCCTTTTCAGGAGCAGCTCTTCCTGATAGTAGTGGATAGCCACTCAAAATGGCTGGAAGTAATTCCAACTCCTAACATGACTACTGCTAGGACCATCCAGGTGCTGAGAAAACTCTTTGCCACGCATGGGTTGCCAGATGTCTTAGTTTCAGACAATGGGGCCCAATTCACTGCTGCTGAATTTCAGGCCTTTCTTAGAGCTAATCTCATCAGACATGCAACATCTGCACCTTTTCAGCCATCTTCTAATGGTCAAGTTGAACACATGGTGAGGACAACGAAGGAAACACTCAAGTGCATTGTTACAGGTGACTGGCATCACAGATTGGCAGATTTTTTACTCTGCCAGCATTCTACGCCCTGCACTGCTACAGGCAAAAGTCCTGCAGAACTACATTGGGGGAGGCGTTTGATTACTAAACTGGACAGGTTGCATCCAGATAGAGTGGCAGCAGAAGTCTCTCTTTTTTTTTTTTTTTTAATTGAAAAGTTTTTCAGTACATTTTAATTATTACATCCCATCCCCCAACCCTTCCCAACCCTATCCCACCCTCTCACCCTCCCCTTCCCCCCTCCCCCCCCCGGACTTCCCAGAGCTAGATACAAGGTATAAAAATAAAGTAACCAATCATAAACTCCCATATACTAACAACAATAAACTATTAAATCTCTCGCACTTTAGCTCTTATAAATTGACTACAAGCAATATACTTATTCAAATGCTAGATGAAACTTTTTAGTCCCGTATTTATTCTGGATGTAATCAATCCATTTCTTCCACTCCACAATATATCGTTGTTGTAAATGGTCTTTCAAATATGCTGAAATCTTCGCCATTTCCGCCAGGTTGGAAACTTTTAAAGTCCATTCCTCTATGGTCGGCAGTTCTTCCTTCTTCCAGTATTGCCCTATTAAAAGTCTCGCTGCCGTAATTAAGTTCAACATCAAATTAATGTCCAGCACAGTAGTATCAGTAATAATGCCCAGTAAGAACAACTGCGGACAAAACTTTATCCTTTTCTTGAATATCTTCTGCATATTCCACCAAATTTTAATCCAAAATGTTTTGATCTTTTTACAAGTCCACCATATATGAAAGTACGTTGCATCTTGATCACCACATCTCCAACATTTAGGCTGATAATTCGGATACATACTTGCTAACTTTCTAGGATCTAAATGCCACCTATAAAACATTTTATAAAAGTTCTCTCTTAAATTTTGAGCTTGCGTAAATTTCACATTTCTCACCCAGATCTTTTCCCAAGTGTCCATTGTGATAACTTCCTGAATATTCTGTGCCCATTTTATCATACAGTCCTTAACAATTTCTGTTTCTGAGTCAATCTCTATCAATGCAAGATATATCCGTTTGATATGCGCTGGTCCCTGATTTCTAATTTGTTTTACCAAATTTTCATCATCCATTAAAAAACCAATCTTCTGGTCCTCTTTCCACCTGGCTTGTAATTGTCCATATTGAAACCAAGTTTGTACAATCTTTTTTTCTCGTAGAAGATTATATGACTTCAAACACCACACATTCCTCTCCAAACTCAAAATTTCCTTATATGTAATCACATCATGTTTAAATCCAACATTTATATTCTCTATTGCGTGTTTGGGTATTGCCCATAACGGTATCTTATAATTTAACTTTTGTCTGTGCTTTTTCCAAACTCGCAACAAAGCATACCTCAAAATATGCATTTTAAACACATTGTCTACCTTTTTGTCATACAATAAGTATGCATGCCAACCAAATAACAAATCATGCCCTTCGAGGTTTAATAGTCTCCCCTGTGTCAAATTAATCCAATCACTTATAGCTGATAATGCAGCAGCTTCATAATATAATTTAAAATTGGGCATTCTTAGACCACCTCTTTCACGCGTATCCTGCATAATTTTAAATTTGACCCGTGGCCTTTTCCCTGCCCAGACAAATTTATTAATACCCTTCTGCCATTCCTCCAAATTTGAATCCTTTTTGAGAATGGGTATCATTTGAAACAAAAATAAAAATTTTGGTAGAACATTCATTTTTACTGCTGCAATTCTTCCCAATAATGACAATTGTAATTTTTTCCAACTATCCAATTCTTTTTGCACTTTATTCCATAACTTTTCATAATTATTTTTATATAATTTAACATTTGAGGGTGTTAAATATACCCCCAAATATTTAACCCTTTCAACAATTTCAAATCCAGTTAAGCTTTCTAAAGCTACCTTTTGTAATGCTGTCATATTTTTAGATAAGATTTTAGTTTTTTGTATGTTAATCTTAAATCCAGAAACTTTCCCATATTGCGATATTAACTCCATCAATTCTATAACAGAATTTTCTGGATGTGTCAACGTAATAACCAGATCATCCGCAAACGCCCTCAATTTATAATCCTGATCTCTTATTTGAATTCCCTTAATTGTTTCCGAATTCCGTATTTTAATCAGTAATATCTCCAACGTTAAAACAAATAATAAAGGTGATAACGGGCAACCCTGCCTCGTGCCCTTTTCAATATTACACATTTCAGTCAAACTATTATTAACAATTATTCGAGCTGTTTGCTTCTGATATATTGCCCTAATTGGTTGTAAAAATTCATCCCCAAAATTCATTTTATCTAATACTTTTAGCAAAAATTTCCAATCCAATTGATCAAAGGCTTTTTCAGCATCCAAAAAGATCAATGCTGCAGAGATCTGGTTATTCCTTTCCAAAAATTCCAACAAATCAACTATATGTCTCACATTATTTTTCATTTGTCTACCACTTATAAACCCAGTTTGATCACCATGAATTACCTGTTGCAATACCCTCATCAGTCTACTAGCTAAAACCTTAGCAAATATCTTGTAGTCCGTATTCAAAAGTGATATTGGCCTATAATTTCTTGCTTGAGTAACGTCCTGATCTTCTTTCGGAATTAAAGAAATAAAAGCAGTTTTCCAAGACGGAGGCACTCCTCCCCCTTTTTGAATTGTCTGAAACAGTTCCTTTAATGGCTTTATCATCTCAAACTGTAGATTTTTATAATACGCAGCGGTCAAACCGTCGGTGCCTGGTGCTTTACCTACTTTTAACTGTTTGATTGCCAAATATATTTCTTCTTCTGTTATCAACTGATTCATTTCTTCTTTTTGCTCTTGCGTAAGAACCGGGATGCTAAAGTCTTTTAAATATAAATCAATGTCCATTTCATTAATCTTGTCACTAGCATATAATTTAGAAAAAAAATCAACAAAGGTTTCCTTAATAAGATTCTGTTGATACACAATCTTTCCCTTATGTTCTATTTTGTCTATATTAGAAACCCTTTGCTTCTTTCTTAGCATATAAGCTAACCATCTGCCTGGTTTATTGGCATTGCAAAAAGTATTATGCCTTGCAAACCGTAGATTAGTTGCCACCTGATCGGCCATTAACTTATCAAATTGTCCTCTTAATAACTTAATAGTCTCTTTAGTCTTCACATCTGATGGGTTCAAAATTAAAGCCTTTTCTTTTTCCTTAATCTCTGTCTCTAATTCTTTCCTCCTAAATTCCAAATTACGTCTATATTTATTATTAAGATATATCAACACACCTCTCATATACGCCTTACTAGCATCCCATACCATTTCCATAGAAGTACCCTTATGCATATTTGTTTCAAAAAAAACCTTCATCTGTTTTTTACACTCTTCCACATTTTTCTGATTTCTGAACAAGTTCTCATTTAAACGCCAGGAACGTCGTTCTCTACTGTCTTTTCCAATCTCTAACCAAACTAGCAGCAGAAGTCTCTTGACCAAAACCCCCGAGGGGGCTGCACATGGGCGATTGGGTTTGGGCCAGGAACTATGGTCATGGGAATCTGTGGGTTCCTGGTCAAATCACCAAGGCATCAGGACCACTATTTTATGTAGTGGGGGTGGAGGGAGGGCAAGTTGTCAGATGACACATTGATCAGCTCAGGAAACGGTTTCCAGAATGGCCACTAAGCGAGGACTGCATCATAAGTCCTTCCCAAGGTCCTCAAACTTGCGGCCAAGCCAGCCCTCACATGGACTACAAGGACTTTTCCTTCTTAACTGAGGTGGAACCAGAGGGAGAACTGGGGAGCTCTGGAGTGCAACATGGACCCCCTGAAGGAGCAAGCCAACAGAACTTCAGCAAACACTGTGCCTACTCTGCCAATCAGTCTGACTCTGGGGTGTGCCAACCTGGTGAGGCCAGCCAGAGTGCGTCGAATCCCCTTGACTCAGGAGCACAAAGGGATACAAGTCTACCCAGCCCACAGGGTAAGCTGGTAGACCACAAAGTGATGGGAACTCCAAGACATTCCTCTAGGGCACACAAGCCTCCTTCATATCTTGCAGATTACGTTGTAAAATAAAGAGCTATGTATTGTTGTAAAACTTGTTGCCACTAGACTAGAGAAACTATTGCTATGTTGTAACTGTTTATTACTGCATATGGAATCCTGACCATTGAGACTTTTTTTAATCTCATTGTAACCTACATTGTTTTTATTATTATTATTATCACTTTACTTTTGTGTGTTTGAATACTGAGTCTTGACAATTGTTGAGACTAATTGGTGTTGTCATAGTCTGATCTAAGAGGGGAGGGGTGTTATGTACTGGGCTTTTGTGAAACACCTCGTGGGTTACTGGAGCAGCTAACGGTTCTCCAGCAACCCAGACTTTAAGTCTCCTGTGCAGCAATTGGCTATCTCCTGGCGGCAATGGTTGATTCAAACCTATTGGCTGCCACCTTGGGGCTAGACTAAATATTGCGGCTAGTTGTAGACATTTCCCCAGTACAGTTCCAGCATGAAATAAACAATGACTTATCCTGTACTCAGCTTTGCGTCTTCATTCTTGCACCAAACAACCCGCTATTTAACAATCTCCATTTTCACCTTTGAGTAACTGTTGTTCTTCTACCCATCCTGCCTTTTTTATACAATATCAGTTTATTGAAATATAATTTACATGTTTATATATCTGGTGAGCGGTGCCATTTTAAATCATGTCAATGAATGGAGCTTCTGTGAACAGTATAGGAACAAGGAATAAGTAGGCAGAGCTAGAACAATCTTGTTGTTTTACATATGATAGGTTAGATCAAACAATAAATGCTTTCTGATCTTGTCTTCAGAGGCTCAAAACATTGTAAATAAAACGAAAGACTCTTCTTTCATATTTTAGCTCTATTATTTTTAAGAATGTTAAGACCAAAAAGGTTGTCTATACATCACAAAAATGTAGCTTTTAAATGTGACTTTCAGGGTGTTTTTCAAATTCAGATTTCTCTGTTCATTGTGTATAGTTAAAAGCATTGGCATCCATCTTAATAGTAGCTGGAATTGTGATGAAGCATTAATACAGTTTCACGTGGAAAAAAAATAATCCTGTAACTCTGTTCTAAAGCTACTATTGCAGCAGGGGAAATAGAAAATACAGGTTTGCATTAAATATGAAATGTTGGTTTTGATCTGGAAACTGGGCATTTGTGACTACCAAAATCTTCTCTGATTTTCCCTTTAATCAAATATGAATTCAGCAGTCTCCTAAGATAAGCCTAGATCCTACCAGCAGTCTTAAAGCTCGTTGTTTTGTTTTAATTTTCTCCTTGAAATTTTTCCTGCTGTAAAATATTGTCTGTGACTTGCCTGAGCAGTGGTGGTGAGACTCCCTCCAGATCACACCATTTCAAGTGAAGTCTGGAAGAATGGAGTGTAATTGGAAGATGAAGAATATGCTTTTAATGAAAGTAATTCCTGCACGACTCTGAAATGAATCAAATGTTTGAGAGGATGACTTATTCAAATTCATGTAAATTGGGGATAAAGCTTTGAGGGTTGACTAATATTGTAGTTAGCCTGCAAAACCTACCCTCCATCAAGCAGAATCCAAGACTTCCACCACAGTTTCTGTAAACTTGCTTTCCACTGCAATATTTGGCGAAGGGAAGAAAAATAAAAAGAGAGAAAGATCTCTTTTCATTAACCCACATGGATCATTTTTGTAGCATTTTATCTGTACATACCGGTGTATGTAATCAGGAGAAGTCAAAAGAATGGATACAGAAGACAATGAAGCTGTTAAAGCTTTTCTATCTTCACTCAGTACAAATTAGACCTCAGTTTTATTCCAGCAGCTGCACTTAAAACAAAGCAAAAACAGTGAAGCAGCTGATAAGTAAAGACATCTCTTCCAAAATGCATTTCTCAGAGAAAGTGTGCATGAAAATGTATGACATCTGTGAAACTCGCTTGCCAACACTGTGTATAATTCAGAACGTGTGCATATCAAAAGTGGAAAAATGGAAAACTAAGCTACATTCAACCTGACAAATTTAGTGTCTTGATGCCCCTAATGTCTCATTTTTTGCACCAGAAGTCAGCTATAATCTTTTTGTTGAAATTTTAGCAGACCAAGCTGAGACCGAATATGAGAAAATGGGTATATTTGCAGGGGGGAACAAGGCAGGAAATGACGAGATACATTGTGAGGCCAGCAAGCAAATGATGTAACCAACATGCTTCTTTCAACAAGTATCACAATGCTATTGTCAAGAGTGAAAACTTGGAAGCTACATGCCTTATTGTTTTCATCTTGTCATTAGAGGGGGAGAGTTCCAGTTCTGCAGACATTTGTTGAAACACCAATGTGTGGAAACTTTTCAAGGACATTTTAACCATGGGGACGAAGATAATAATAGGTTCTCAAAACAACGAGAAGCTGTTGTCCACGTGGACATCTGGGAGGGTTGGCTGGGAATGTCCTTGTTATATGCTTTAGTTAGATGTCTTGGGATTTTAGAGTTAGTTTTCCTTCGCCTATACCGTCTCATGTATTCAATAAACCAGTAAGTTTTTTCAGAAATCCTGGACTTTATTAGGATATTCGAGCTGCAGGTTGACAGCTATTACATAAATGCATCATTATCTACATCTTTACATTACATAAATACATTAATACATCATTGGCATGAGGTTACAGTATCAAATTCATGTCATTTGGAGTTGTTATTGGTATTGTTGCCATGGATACTGCCTTTAACACCAATGAAGTTCTCTCTCTCTCTCTCTCTCTCTTTTTCCATCTATTATCTAGCTATATAGCTATTCATCATCTCTCTCTCTCTCTCTCTCATCTAGCTATCCAACTATCTAGCTATGGAACTATGTAGCTATGCAGCTTATCTGGCTCTCTACACACACCTACACATACCTACACACACACACACACACACACACACACACACACACACACACTTTAATCAAAATAAATTGCCTAACATCTCAAATTAGTTTTCTTTCCAAGAGTGGAAATATAGGCAGATCTCTAGAAGTTTATAAAGGATGGCAGGTGTTCAATTTGTTGTTGTTGTTGTAGTTAGTTGCAAAATCGTGTCCGACCCATTGTGACCCCATGGACAATGTTCCTCCAGGCCTTCCTATCCTCTACCATCTTCTGGAGTCTATTTAGGCTCACACCTACTGCTTCGGTGACTCCATCCAGCCACCTCATTCTCTGTCGTCCCCTTCTTCTCTTGCCCTCAACCTTTCCCAGCATTAGGCTCTTCTCCAGTGACTCCTTCCTTCTCATAAGGTGGCCAAAGTATTTGAGTTTCAACTTCAGGATCTGGCCTTCTAAAGACGAGTCAGGGTTGATCTCTTCTAGGACTGACCAGTTTGATCACCTTGCAGTCTGAGGGACTCGCAGGAGTCTTTTCCAGCACCATAGTTCAAAGGCTTCAATTCTTTGGCGCTCAGCCTTTCTTATGGTCCAGCTATACATTTCACAGCTATACATTGCAACTGGAATGACCATAGCCTTGACTATATGCACTTTTGTTGGCAGGGTGATGTCTCTGCTTTTTAGTAGACAGGGACTGCAGCCAAGAAATTAAAAGACGCTTGCTCCTGGGGAGGAAAGCCATGGCAAACCTAGACAGCAGGGGTTCAATTTACTTTCTTTAAAAATGGTATTTTTTGTGACAGGCCGGATTTCACATTCAGCAATCTTGTGATTAGTCAAGTTCCCCAGAACTTCTTTCCAGGAAAGGTTTCATTGACTTGCTAGAATGTGCTTTCTGACATACTCAATTGCCAAAAATATTGGGGATGTTGTTATGGACATCCTAGCAAAAGCTGCTTATTGAATAAGCTGGATTTGGATTTACAGTCATGCAATTTTCTTAATGACTGCTTAATGGTTACCATAAAAATGGTTGTAAAATTGAGTCTAGTCACTTGGTGACTTGACATATCCACAATGATTTATAACCAAAATTCTGGGCTCAATTTTGATTGTAAGACAAGGACTTGTAGGAGAAGAGGCAGACCTGAGGGTGGAGTCAAGAAAGAACTCAGCCTAGAATTGTTACAGGTCCACAAACATTCCAAGTCCCTCTAGAATTCTTATCTAGCATGGGTTTAGTGGTGACTGTTAGTTGACCAAATTCTTGTGTATAGGCTTGAACAATAAATCTTAACTGGAACTTACTCATGGTCCTGATTCTTTGCACCTGACATGACTACTTACTGTTCTTGAAAAGACCCAATGTAAACTCCTAAGGACTATATCGCATGGAGCCCCTTGCAATCCGAATGTAGCATTAAGGAAGGATGCAGGGCTGCCTAAAGTCAAAATAGGTGCATGGATCTACATCATGACACAGGTCTGAGTTCTTTTCTTATTGGGGACAATTACACATTTGTAGGGTTCAAGACAATTTCACAAAAATTATATAGGATTTCCTGCCTGAGCAGGGGGTTGGACTAGATGACTTCCAAGGTCCCTTCCTCCTCCTCCACCACCACTATTATTATTATTATTATTATTATTATTATTATTATTATTATTATTATTATTATTATACATTCTGCATATTTAAACAACATATCAAAAACCTGGAAGTTCAATAGAATAGTCTGCTCTTCCTAATTTTTTTTTTCCTGAGCACTCAAGCTCTCTTTTACAAACCAGTGAGAAACCTACATATATCTTCTTCCAATTTCCAAAGAGCACTAACTTTAGCATGCTTCAACACACTCCCCATAATAGTTTTGGAGGGCTGACACACAAAAGTCCCTTATGAGCTGAGTCTTTGCTCCTGTAAGCAAAGGGCTGTTGAAATTACAGACACAAGCATCCACCTTATAACTCCTTGCATGGTAAAATGTCTGGGAAATTCTGCTGTCTTTTATGGACAGTGATTGTTATCAGATCAATATAACTCAGTCTTTCCGAACGTACATTAGTAGCTAAATTTACTGCCTGTAAAAGTAGGCAGACATTTATGATCCATGGATGGACCCACCAACAATTGTAATATTTTATCTCTTTTTGGCTTTTTTGGTTTACTTTGTTTAATGTTTTTTTTTTTTGTTTCCAATTCTGGTCAATGACCATAATAAAAAATCTTTGCATTCAGAGCACAATTTGCCATAACAAAAAGAAGCTGATGATCACACACCTATATCGTGCTTTCATTTTGACTTTAGGGTTTTTGAAGAAAGCCTTATAATGCTGTCTAAATAAGCTGAGATGAAGCTGAATTGTCTCTTTTTACAGTCTGCTCACATATAAGAATTTATCTATTTTTGACTTTTTTTAAAAAAAAACAACAACAACAAAACATCAGGAGGTGTTTAAAAGACTCATTGCAAATGGAGAAGGTTTTTCTCATCCACCCAACAGGATGGCGCATCCACATGGGCCTCAAGAATTAATAAAGCATAAATTAAATTACTTCGTCCTGCAGATTAAATTTATTGTGTCAACTCCCAATACTTAGTCAGAAGTAGTCTCATTAATTTCATGCTCACCTGAGTACATTTCTAGTGCTCAAATTATTGCTATTCTGTGTGCATTTGCAACGGAATACAAAGCGGAGCTAGCTAGTAGCTGTCCTTAGTCGATACTGAAAATGTAAAGCAGGATTTCAACTGTTTAGTACTGTAATGGGAGACTCTTCGAAAACCTGAGAGAAGAACGTAGACTGTGAGGTCAATAAAATTCTGGAAGAAGACAAGGCAAGCATTGCATACATTACTAAGCGTTATCCAATGCCCTCACCAGAAGCTCAACTTATTTAAATCTTTTGGGGAAGGAAGGGAGTCCTTTGAATCATTTTTGACTCCTGGACAAGTCCTCCCAGTTTTCTTAGCAAGTTTTTTTTTTTCCAGAAGTGGTTTGCCATTGTCTCCTTCCTAGGGCTGAGAAAGAGTGACTGGCCCAAGGTCACCCAGCTGGCTTCGTGACCCAGGCAGGAGCAGAACTCATAATCTTTCAGGTTCTGGATATCTGATATCTGATATCAACTGGCTCTGTCAGCTAAGTCTTAACTTTATTTATTTTTAACTGTATAAACTGAGCTTTTCTTTGTAGCCCTGTAAATTGGAAGAAATTCCTCTAATGATCTTTTACTAGAGCGTTGGTGGAATTCAAACAGCCGGTGACAAATTCAGAGGAGCGTAAATGAAATATACATCTAAATAAATGATGGAAGAGAGGGAACATTGCTTCAGCACACATCTCCATTCATTGGGAAAAAAAAGATTTTACGTTTTAATCCAATGTTCTGGGCGCAGCGCTTAACTTTTTCCCCCTTAGTTTAAACAGCTACTTTACTGTATAAAGGTGACTGACAGAACAACACATTACATATGTATAACTGTGCTAATAAAGTGAAACATCCTTAAAACCAAAAGAAGAGAGAGAGAAAAGAAAGGGTGCATCTGGAAAACTGCATCATAAATAAAACACCTCAAAACTATCTAGCCCAATTGTTCAAAATATTTCTATTCAAGTCATATAAATCTTTCTTACCCATTTGTTGAAAGGGGAAAAAAAAAACTAGTTTAAACATTGACAAAGAAGCAACTCAAGCTACAGACTCCCTGGGATGGAATTATCCTTCCAGTGCTGCAACATTATTCTTATAACTATTCTTTAGAAATGGGAAGTCCACGGTTCTTGGGGTCTTAATGGATACAAATTATTGGAAATATAATAATAATAATAATAATAATAATAATAATAATAATAATAATAATAATAATAATAATAATAGTAGTAGTAGTAGTAGTAGTAATAGTAGTAGTACTAGTAGTAATACAGTTGGAAGGGACCTTGGAGGTCATCTAGTCCAACCCGCTGCTCAGGCAGGAAACCCTATCACATTTCAGAAAAATGGCTGGCCAGTCTCTTCTTAAAAACTTCCAGCATTGGAAGGTTGTTCCACTGGTTAATTGTTCTCACTGTCAGGAAGTTTCTCCTTAGTTCTAGGTTGCTTCTCTCCTTGATTAGTTTCCATCCATTACTTCTTGTCCTGCCTTTAGGCACTTTGGAGAATAGCTTGACTCCCTCTTCTTTGGGGCAGCCCCTGAGATATTGGAACACTGCTATCATGTCTCCCCTCACCTTTCTCTTCTTTAAACTAGACATACCTAATTCCAGCAATTCCAGTTCCTTATATGTAGCCAAGAATAATTAACCCTGTAGAGTCCTTGATGCTTTCTGAGCTTGGTTGTTTAGCACACAAACCAAATAAAGTCCACCAAAACACCCAAAGTAAATCAGAAGATCCAGTAGTACAGAAAGAAAGAAAGAAAGAAAGAAAGAAAGAAAGAAAGAAAGAAAGAAAGA
>JAKJMR010018379.1:0-10555 GCA_024449315.1 Daboia siamensis | reverse complement strand
AATAATAATAATAATAATAATAATAATAATAATAATAATAATAATAAAGTTGGAAGGGACCTTGGAGGTCATCTAGTCCAACCCCCTGCTCAGGCAGGAAACCTTATACCATTTCAGACAAATGGCTGTCCAGTCTCTTCTTAAAAGCTTCCAGTGTTGGAGCATTCACCACCTCTGGAGGCAGGTTGTTCCACTGGTTAATTGTTGTAACTGTCAGGAAGTTTCTCCTTAGTTCTAGGTTGCTTCTCTCCATGACTAGTTTCCATCCGTTGCTTCTTCTCCTGCTTTCAGGTGCTTTGGAGAACAGCTTGACTCCCTCTTCTTTGTGGCAGCCCCTGAGATATTGGAACACTACTATCATGTCACCCCTCACCCTTCTCTTTGTTAAACTACACATACCCAATTCCAGCAACCGTTCCCTATATGTTTTAGCCTCCAGCCCGCTAATCATCTTTGTTGCTCTTCTCTGTACCCTTTCTAGAGTCTCGACATCTTTTTTACATCGTGTTGACCAAAACTGGATGCAGTATTCCAGGTGTGGCCTTACCAAAGCATTGTAAAGTGGTATTAGTACTTCACTTGATCTTGATTCTATCCCTCTGTTAATAATTCCAATTGGCACTTTGGTTTAGAAGATAAGAACAAGCAGGGAAGGAACAGACTCGTATTTTCTTGGATGGCTTCACTGCATGCTGTTATGGTGGAACAGTGAATTGTTGAATGACTCCCAACTTCATTCAGGCTTCTGTGAAAACTGCTGATATAGCGTTTTACATGGATTTCAATCAATCAAAATAGTGCTGAAAGAGATCTTGTACAGTAGGTATTCTAGTCCAACCCCCTGCTCAAGCAGGAGACCCTATACTATTTCAGACAAGTGGCTGTCCAGTCTCTTCTTAAAAACCTCCAGTGATGAACCAACGACCAACAACAACTTCTGAAGGCAAGCTGATTAATTGTTCTCACTGTTAGGAAGTTTCTCCTTAATTCCAGATTGCTTCTCTCCTTGATTAATTTCCACCCATTGTTTCTCGTCTTGCCTTCTGGTGCTTTGGAAAATAAGCTGCCCCCCTCTTCTTTGTGGCAGTTCCTCAAATACTGGAATACTGCTATCATGTCCCCCTTAGTCCTTCTTGTCTCTAGACTGGCCATCCCCTGTTCCTACAAGTGTTCTTCATACGTTTTAGTCTCCCAGCCTTTAATCTTCCTAGTTGCTCTTCTCTGCACTTTTCCCAAAGTCTCAACATCCCTTTTTTTGTAATGTGGTGACCAAAACTGAATGCAGTATTCCAGGTGTGATCTTACTAAGGTTTTATGTACTAATACTTCACGTGATTTTGATTCTATGTCTCTGTTTATACAACCAAGGATTGTATTAGCTTTTCTGGCTGCTGATGCACATTGCTGGCTCATATTTAAGTGATTGTCCACAAGGACTCCAATGTTCTTCTCACAGTTACTGTTTTTGAGCCAGGCTTCGCCTAATCTCTCCTTGTACCTTTGGTGTTTCCTGCCTAAGTGTAAAAACTTTGCTTTTCCCCACATTAAACTTCATTTTGTTGGAATGAATGGGACCCATTGTTCAAGTCAATTTGAAGGCCTCCTCAATATTTACTTTCAGAATATATCTTGACTATCTTTATTCCTAGCAGAACTTTGAAGTTGCAGTAATAATTAAGGGGGTTAGATAGTCCTTATTGCTCTACTGCTTTTCTGACATGCTTTGTAGATTGGTGTTAGCTAGTTAATTACTATAATAAATAATAGTTTATTGAGTCAATACATAAATAAATAGTAAATGAAAATATATTTGTCCTTAGTGTCAGGTGCAGAAAACCAAGAAAGATATGTGTAAATGCTCAAAGGAATTTCTTTATTGCTGTTTGCTAATATACAATATTTTTCCAGACTAAAGCACACTCTTCATGGCTATATAATAAGTTCTGGTGAGAAATTAGGGAAGATTCTTTCTGCACCAGACAAAGGTTGGTGTTTCTCTTTACTTGTTCCTTCTATAACTTAGTACCATATTCCACTGGATTAGACATATTTCATATTCAGATATCTTTACATTAGAGAGCTTGGAGACAGAAAGAGAAGAACAGTCCATTTGTTCTGACATTTCTGTGGCTGACAGTCTGTGGAACTGGAAGTTCTATAGATCGTCCATGACTGACAGATATGAGGACCAACTTTAATTAAAAACAGGTATTATATTTTCAGCCCTTAAGGCTGTAGACAGAGCTTAAGAAGTCAGTAAACTCTTCAGAGGCTCCATTCTACAAACTGCAGATATTCTGGAAAGGGGAAAAAAACATATGCAGATTAAACTTGTTTGCATAATTCATTCAGAAAATGCAAAGATTTTCTGGTTATAAAATTTAGATTGCAAAGATTAGAAGGTTTTTTTTTAAAGAAAACAACAGAGTATTTCAATTGTCAGAATTTGTTTTTTTTTTCCATTTCCATGAACATCCCATTTCACTTGACAACATTGTGAAGCAAGAAAATACTTTTTTTTTTCCTGCCTGCATTCAATGGTTTATATTCATTTCTCAGGAAAATAGGTGCATTCCACTCTTTTCAACATCTTTGTCTTTTGCACACTGAATTATGGAATCTTTTAGCAATGGCTCACATAAGTAGCCTTAGATTAGTCATCATAATGGAAAACAAAATCCAGTAGCACCTTATGAAGGCTGAAGGATGCTGTTTAAATGAGATGCAATTTAGAAAAAAAAAGATTTCTTAAAAAAAAAAAACGCTTTCTCAAATGAGAATAATACTTTGAGATGCTCAGTGCAACCAAAATAGATTCTGACACACAATGTTGTTGTTGTTAGCTGCGAAGTCGTGTCCGACCCATCGCGACCCCATGGACAACATTCCTCCAGGCCTTCCTGTCCTCCACCATCCTCTGGAGTCCATCCAAGCTCACGCCTACTGCTTCAGTGACTCCATCCAGCCACCTCATTCTCTGTCGTCCCCTTCTTCTATTGCCCTCGATCTTTCCCAGCATTAGGCTCTTCTCCAGTGAGTCCTTCTTTCTCATTAGGTGGCCAAAGTATTTGAGTTTTAGCTTCAGGATCTGGCCTTCTAAACAGCAGTCAGGATTGATCTCCTCTAGGACTGACCGGTTTGATCGCCTAGCAGTCCAAGGGACTCGCAGGAGTCTTCTCCAGCACCAGAGTTCAAAGGCCTCAATTCTTTGGCGCTCAGCCTTTTTTATGGTCCAACTTTCACTGCCATACATTGCAACTGGGAAGACCATAGCCTTGACTATACGCACTTTTGTTGACAGGGTGATGTCTCTGCTTTTTAGTGTGCTGTCTAGATTTGCCATGGCTTTCCTCCCAAGGAGCAAGCGTCTTTTAATTTCTTGGCTACAGTCCCCATCTGCAGTGATCTTGGAGCCCAGGAAAATAAAATCTGTCACTACCTCCATTTCTTCCCCATCTATTTGCCAGGAATTGAGAGGGCCAGATGCCATGATCTTGGTTTTCTTAATGTTAAGTTTCAACCCAAGTTTTGCACTCTCCTTCTTCACCTGCAACAAGAGGCTCTTTAGTTCTTCTTCACTTTCTGCCATTAGAGTGGTATCATCTGCGTATCTAAGGTTGTTGATATTTCTTCCGGCAATCTTAATTCCTGCTTTTGATTCATCTAGCCCAGCCTTTCTCATGATGTGCTCTGCATATAAGTTAAATAGGCAGGGCGACAGTATACAGCCTTGCCGGACTCCTTTCCCAATTTTGAACCAATCAGTGGTTCCATGTCCAGTTCTCACTGTTGCTTCTTGACCCGCATATAGGTTGCTCAAGAGGCAAATAAGATGGTCTGGTACTCCCATCTCTTTAAGAACTTGCCACAGTTTGTTATGATCCACACAATCAAAGGCTTTAGCATAGTCAATGAAGCAGAAGTAGATGTTTTTCTGGAACTCCCTAGCTTTCTCCATGATCCAGCGTATGTTGGCAATTTGATCTCTAGTTCCTCTGCCTCTTCGAAATCCTGCCTGTACTTCTGGTAGTTCTCGATCCACATACTGCTGAAGTCTAGCTTGTAGGATTTTAAGCATGACTTTACTAGCATGAGAAATGAGTGCAATGGTGCGATAGTTTGAACATTCTTTGGCACTGCCTTTCTTTGGAATTGGAATGTAAACTGATCTTTTCCAGTCCTGTGGCCACTGTTGAGTTTTCCAAATTTGCTGGCAAATTGAGTGTAGCACTTTTACTGCATTGTCTTTTAAGATTTTGAATAGCTCGGCTGGGATACTGTCACCTCCACTAGCTTTGTTGTTGCTCAGTTTTTCTAAGGCCCACTTCACTTCACATTCTAGGATGTCTGGCTCGAGGTCAGTGACCACCTCACTGTGATTATCAGGGACGTTAAGCTCATTCTTGTATAGATCTTCTGTGTAATTTTGCCACCTCTTCTTGATCTCTTCTGCCTCTGTTAGGTCCCTGCCATTTTGGTCCTTTATCATGCCCAGTTTTGCATGAAACGTTCCCTTCATTTCTCTAATTTTCTTGAAAAGATCTCTGGTCCTCCCTATTCTATTGTTTTCTTCTATTTCTTTGCACTGTTCATTTAAGAAGGCATTCTTATCTCTTCTAGCTATTCTCTGGAATTCTGCATTCAATTGGGCGTATCTTTCTTTTTCTCCCTTGCCTTTCGCTTCCCTCCTTTCCTCAGCTATTTGCAAAGCTTCCTCAGACAGCCATTTTGCTTTCTTGCATTTCTTTTTCTTTGGGATGGTTTTGGTTGCTACCTCTTGTACAATGTCGCGAACCTCTGTCCATAGATCTTCAGGCACTCTGTCTATCAGATCTAATTCCTTAAATCTATTTGTCACCTCTACTGTATATTCAACAGGGATATGATTTAATTCATACCTGAGCGGCCTAGTGCTTTTCCCTACTTTCTTCAGTTTAAGCCTAAACTTTGCAAGGAGAAGCTCATGGTCTGAGCCACAGTCAGCTCCTGTGTTGCTGCAAGTCTGCAACATGTACTCGTTGTCAGAGGTTCCCTGTTGATGTTGTCCTGGGTTCCCGCAGGAACGAGTCTCAGCCCTCGCTGAGACAATTTAGGGGGTCCTCGCAAGGACGAAAGAAGCCAAATAAAAACAAACACCACACCAGCAGTTTCTCAAGATGAGAGAGCACGAAGTGCCCGGGGTGATGTTATGTCCCCTGAACGGATCGCAACAGTCTCTTTTATTAGGCAGTTTTAAAAGGGAGGGGTCAACTACAGCAAAAAGAGATAGCATATAAAAAATACCAAACAGCGTGAGTCAAAACATACGTGTTAACAAAACACCACCTGATTTACAGGAAATCATACACTTTAGCAGAATAAAAACCTAATCTCAGGGAAAGCAACTAATTGGATACTATATCTATCTTATCTTAGAGAAAGTGAAACTTAACTTGAAAAGCAATGGAATTTGGGTACTAATTGGATATTGTAAATCATGTCTGTCAGGTACCAGACACCATGCAGCACGGGAAAGGGTCAGGGCAAGGTCTCATGCCTATGAGGCCCAAGGAGAAACCTGAACCAAGGATATATCCATACTCCTGGTCTTGTTTTTACTGACTGTATAGAGCTTCTCCATCTTTGGCTGCAGAGCACATAGTCAATCTGATTTCTGTGTTGACCATCTGGTGATGTCCATGTGTAGAGCCGTCTCTTGGGTTGTTGGAAAAGAGTGTTTGCTATCACCATCGTATTCTCTTGACAGAATTCTATCAGCCTGTGCCCTGCTTCATTTTGCACTCCAAGGCCAAACTTGCCTGTTATTCCGGTTATCTTTTGGCTTCCTACTTTAGCATTCCAATCCCCCATGATGATAAGAACATCATTTTTTGGTGTTAGTTCTATAAGGTGCTGTAGGGCTTCATAGAACCGGTCAATTTCATCCTCTTCAGCACTGGTGGTTGGGGCATAGACTTGGACTACTGTGATATTGAATGGTTTGCCTTGGATTCGAACTGAGATCATTCTGTCATTTTGAGGATTGTATCCCAGTATTGCTTTTCCTACTCTTTTATTGACTATGAAGGCTACTCCATTTCTTCTGAGGGATTCTTGCCCGCAGTAGTATACCTGATGGTCATCTGAATTAAATTCACCCATTCCTGTCCATTTTAGTTCGCTGATACCTAAGATGTCAATGTTTAGTCTTGTCATCTCTTGTTTGACCACGTCCAGCTTTCCTTGATTCATGGATCTTACATTCCAGGTTCCTATGGAGAGAACATCTTTACAGCATCGGACTTTCCTTTCACCACCAGACACATCCACAACTGAGCGTCCTTTCGGCTTTGGCCCAGTCGCTTCACTCTTTCTGGCGCTACTAGTACTAGCCCTCTGCTCTTCCCCAGTAGCATATTGGACGCCTTCCGACCTGAGGGGCTCATCTTCCAGCATCATATCGTTTTGCCTTTTGGTACTGTCCATAGGGTTTTCATGGCAAAGATACTGGAGTGGGTTGCCATTTCCTTCGCCAGTGGATCACATTTTGTCAGAACTCTCGGCTATGACCTGTCCGTCTTGGGTGGCCCTGCACGGCATAGCTCATAGCTTCACTGAATTACGCAAGCCCCTTCGCCACGACAAGGCAGTAATCCATGAAGGGGTGACACACAATAGATAATAGCAATATGAGGAGAATTCACACATTCAAGCTTTTACTAATACTTTAAAACCAAGATATACCTGTCCTGTAATAACTTTTGTGATCTATTGAATCAGCTCCAATACATATGTGAATGGGAAGTCTTAAACTTCATCATGAATGGTTCTTACAAAATACATATATTAAAGTAGCCATTCTGTTTTTTTATGGTCAACTGGGATATAAAGGAAAATGCAATTTAGCCCATGAGAACTGCGGAAGATTTCAAAAACAAGAGTAGGAAAGAATTGTGGTACCTTTTCATTGAACTACATTGGCTCTAAGTTAAAAGGCTTGTGGATGTGTCAGTGGTTACTAGAACAGAACAGAATAACAGAGTTGGAAGGGAACTTGGAGGCCTTCTAGTCCAACCCCCTGTCAAGCAGGAGACTGTATACTATTCCAGACAAGGGGTTGTCTAGCCTCTTCTTAAAAACTTTCAGTGTTGGAGCATTCACCACTTCTGGAGGCAGGTTGTTCCACTGATTAATTGTTCCAACTGTTAGGAAATTTCTCCTTAGTTCTAGATTGGTTCTCTCCTTGGTTAGTTTCCATCCGTTGCTTCTTGACCTGCCTTCAGATGCTTTGGAGAATAGATTGATGTCCTCTTCTTTGTATAAACTCCTTAGATTAGGGGTCCCCAACCCCCAGTCCATGAACCAGTACCGGGCCACGGCATGCCAGCAACTGATCCGCAAAAACAAAGCCCCATCCACGGGATGCAGGCAGTACACAAAACCATGCCCCCTCCAGTCCATGGAAAAACCTCCCCCCACAGAACCAATCCCTGAGGCCCAAAAGGTTGGGGACATCTGCCTTAGATGTTAGAAAGGGAAGATATTGGAAGAACAGATATACTCAATGAGTTGTCCATCCATCCGTTCAATCCCTAATACCTTTTTCTTGATAACTTTGACAGCTGTCACCATATATATATCCCAACATACATTACTTTACATTTATCCAATGAATTTTCATTTTGCACGACAATATGTCACCAACTTGGGACACTTTTGGATTTTATTATCCTGCATAATTTGAATGCATGCCCACATTTGGTCAACTCACTTCTTGCACAAAACATGTACATTTATGAAGAGATTGACCGGTCCCAATCCTAGTTTGTTGAAGAATTTCATTTTTTAATTCTTCCCATTGAGAAACTTCCCCACTGATTCCCACTCTTTTCTCTCTGATCAATTAGCGATTACAGAATGATAGGATATTCTATGACTGCTGATATTCTGTGACTGCTAAAAGCACTTAATGAAGATCCTTATCAAAACAGAGACAGGGCCACCTCCATCCGTAGAGCGACAATCTCAAAAACTTTCCAAAGACTGTTGAAAAGTAATTTCTCTTTGCCGAATTTATGTTGATTTTTCTTTCTCCGTGACTTCTTCTCTGTGGGTTTAGATTTTAGGAGCATTTCCACTAGTCCAATCAGAACAGACATAAAGCTAATTGGCATATAACCTCTAGGTCAGACATGTCAAACACAAGGCCCAGGGGCCAGATCCGGCCTGCGAAGCAGTTTCATGTGGCCCACGAAGCCATCCTGGAAACAGTGAGGGAATGGCCCCCACTGCCTTGGCCCTGGCCCAGAGACCCTCCTTCTGCCAGAGACCCTCAGATCTGTCCCACTCTTGCCCAGGCCCCCATAGGCACCCTTGATGCGAACGATGTAGAGCTGGCCATGCCCACCCAGTAGGCCATACACACTCTAGCCACACCCACCCAGTAGGCCACACCCACCCAGGCCACACCCAACTGGCCCCCTGAGGGCAACCACAATGCTGATGTGACCCTCAATGAAATTGAGTTTGACACCCCTGCTCTAGGCTATCCTTCTTAAAAGATTATTGTCATCAATGATTCCAATTTTTCTTACTGACCCAATTTGAGGGGAAACTTCCAGGTTTTTGATAGGAGTTCAGCTAGTCCACATTGCAGTTCTATAAGAATACTTGGGTGAAAATAATTAAACTGGGGATGGATACAGAGAGAAACCTGATGGCTCCTGCAGCTGATGCCTTGTTGCTGTTTTATGCCTCATTGACTCAATAGCTTCAGCCTTTATGATTTTTATTGCAATTTCTATCTTTGGGTTTTGCCTTTTTTATTGGGGCTTGATTTTATTGTGTCATTGTTGGTTCTTACTTCCACAAACAGCTTTAGTGTTACATGTTTTTTCTATTATTTTATATCATTTTATAGTAAATTTACTTATATGTATTCCAAATAATTAAATCTTGTCGATCAGAAGGTCGGCAGTTTAGCGGGTCGAATCCCGAGTGCTGCGTAGCAGAGCGAGCGCCTGTTACTCGTCCCAGCTTCTGCCAACCTAGCAGTTCAAAAGCACGTAAAAATGCAAGTAGAAAAATAGGGACCACTATGGTGGGAAGGTAACGGGGTTCCGTGCGCCTTTGGCGTCCAGTCATGCTGGCCACATGACCACGGAGATGTCCTCGGACAAGCGCTGGCTCTTCGGCTTTGAAACGGAGATGAGCACCTGCCCCTAGAGTCAGAAATGACTAGCACACATGTGCAGGGGAACCTTTACCTTTTACCTTTATAGGACTTGAACTGGAAAGAGAGAAGGGGAAAAGAGGAGTCTACAAGATGAAAGACTTTATCTTCCTTCCTTCCTTCCTTCCTTCCTTCCTTCCTTCCTTCCTTCCTTCCTTCCTTCCTTCCTTCCTTCCTTCCTTCCTTCCTTCCTTCCTTTATATATATATTCTCATTGTAGTTGCTCTGGGCAGCTTAGGAGAAGATATTCTATATAACATTCTAAAACAATTAAACCATACAAAACTATATTAAAACAAACTTCAGCAAAAAATGCTAAAATGCCACTACTCTGAAAGGCCTGGGAAAAAAAAAAGGTAGTATCTAAAACTCTTCTAAGTGGAAAAAAAGAAGTTAAAAAAAAAGATAAAGTGGGGGGCAGGGAGTGACTGCATCAGCTTCAATGCCAATTTTAAAAAAGCAGAGGTGGAGAGAAAAACAGAATTTGCTTTTGCATTAAAAGATATTGATGGTGAGACTTGCCAGTGTGTCTCCAGACAGCTGGTAAGATTGGAGGAATTCTGAACTATGCTAGCCTTACAGTTTCTTAGGAGAAAGTGAGTAGATGGGTATGTCTGTGTTTTAAAGCGAACTCTGGGATTAAGAATTAGTGTTTCCCTTATATGGCTTTCCCATATATTTCTGATAAAGAAAAGAAAAGCTAAAAAGCTAAAAATAAAAACGATGAACTCCGGGATATAAGAGAAAATTCTTCTTTATTGCTGAGCTTTCGTCAACAAGCTGTTGACATCAACAGAGCAAGGGCTGAATGATAAGGGAGTCAGTACATACACTTGTATGGCAGTTATAACCTTCAAATTGTGAAATTTGGGTGTGGCCTGTTCATGACAAGCTCGCTCGTTTATAATCACAGTGGTTCCGGCTTTGCAGGAAAAGGCCAGTCTCTGGTTGATTTTTAAAAGTCGTGCCTAGCAGTTGCTTGGTAGATATCAGCTATTAGGCTAAGTCTCGTCTGCCGCGTGTAGTCATGCGCTGGCTGACAGGCTCTTCATTCGAAGTAGAGTCAAGTAGGTCATCTCGTTCCCTTGCGTGCGGTCATCGCCGGCTTGATTCTGCTGTGGATTCTGCTATTATCAGGAGCTTCATGTAACTACTGTACTATATAAACCCCATATTCTTTTGCACTGGTGTCATTCCAATAGAAGAGAAAAAACTGTAGTTCAGGATGAAACTTAGAGGTCTTTAGTGCTCTCTGATGTTTCGTTACCCAACTAGGTAACATCATCAGTGCACCTAAAATAATAATAATAATAATAATAATAATAATAATAATAATAATAATAA
>JAKJMR010018378.1:0-27552 GCA_024449315.1 Daboia siamensis | reverse complement strand
CTTTAAGCAAACAGTGCATGTTTTCTGTACAGGCATCATTAACAGCCAAGATGCTGGATTTTGCACCAGCTGCAACTTTCAGGCATTTTTCAAAGATGTTGTATAGTTGTTAAGTAGAGCTGTGTTCAAAGGCAGGAAATGGTTCTCATTTTTTTATGAGCCCCTCAAGTGCTTCCTGGCACTTTTCTCTATCTGACCCAGATTCCCTCAACTAATTTCATTCCCTGCGGATTCCCTACGGATTCCCTAATTAATTAGCCCTGTAGTCTCTATCTGTTCCTCATTATGACAGACATTTTGTAAATGGGATTTTGTGGGTCCCATTCGCCCTGGTTGGCATAATGCTAATAAGCTAGCTCTAAAATTTCCAGACGTGTCTTTAAGCTAAAAAGGTCAGCAAACACTGAATTTTTCTTTCTGCTTCTTCCTCTATCATCTTACCTCCCCTTCTTAAAGTGTGTGTGTGTGTGTGTGTGTTTGTGCATGCCCAATAGTCTGACACATAATGGCAGGGTGTAAGATGCAGGCAGTAGCAGTGTTCACTGACTGGCACAACCAAGTAGCTGACATTGTGTACAAGAACATCTACACAGTGTTTGGGCTAGACCAGATACATCTAACACAAGGTCTGCAGTCAATTTAGATCTGGTCCAGGGCTGCCCTGGAGATAGCAAGGGGCCAGCCCTCACTGCCTCGGCCCCAGCCCACCCAGACCAGGCGCTCCATTCTGGCAAGAACTGCAGCTTGTTGTCCTCTTGGCCACTCATTGGCCAGCAGTGACAGCCAGCTGGACATGAGCCAGAGCATCCAATAAGCCACATTCAGCTGCACATTCGGCCCCACTCCATGTGGCTTTGCACTTGTGCACCTTGGAGCCCTGCAGCCAGGCCACCCCCGCCCCGTCACATGCCTCACTTTTCCTCACCCTGTGGCAGTGGTACCGGCAGCAACAGTCCCATCCAGGAGGAGCCTTGCCGCCTCTCCACTCTCCTCCAGCCCTGGAAGCCTAGCCTGGCCAAGGAGAGTGAGCACAACAGCAGCAGCCTCAAGAAGGAGGTAAGCGCGGCCATTTAACCCTCAGGTAAGCAGGGATGGGATGGGATGGAATGTAGGGCCCGATGCTCCAGGAGCTCAAGGGCTGGGCTGGGCACTTGGCCTCCACTGCCCAGGGCTGCAGGCAGCCTGGGGGACCATCAACACTAACCAGGCCCCAGAGCCTCCTCTGAATGGGTCTGTGGCCAGCCTCCTCTCTGCTCAAGCTATGGCATTCCATCAGCCCTGTGCCCCAGGGCTCTGGGCACAACCGTCCTTTTCCATAGGGTGGCTCACATGTTTCTGGGTGCCTGGCCATTCCAGGCTGCAGCTCCACATCCAGTGTGAGTACCCCTTCCTCTCGCCGGCCTTGCCACATAGCGGAGAGGGTGACCTGGAGCTGGCCCCCTCCAAAACTCAGCTCATGCTGCCCTGTTTGTCCATCTCCCATGAACCAGGTGGTGGATGGGACCTGCCCATAGGACACAAGGTGGGAGACAAGAGCACAGGATAGCATGAGCCAAGCATTGGCAGGGGCCGGCTCCAGGTAGCTCTCCGCCACGTGGCAGGGCTGGAGAGGGGAATGCAGCACGCATGCTGGATGTGGGGATCAGGGTCGATGGAACACCATAGTCCAAACTGAGGAGGCCAGGCGCAACCCCCCCCCCCCCAGAGGAGGATCTGGATGCCCAGTTAGTGTTTATGGTCCCCCAAGCTGTTCAGACACCACAACCCAGCCCAGCCCCACTTCCCCAAGGGGGCACCTGGTCATGTTTACCTTCTCCTCAAGGCTGTTGCTGCTGTGCTTGCTCTCCTTGGGGGATGGCAAGACTCTTTTTGTGGACAACGCTTTGGCGCTTGCCCTAGTCTTGCCTTCCTCTGGTGGAGTCCTCCGGATCCCACCTCCCAGCCTTGCCTGCCCCACCAAGGGAGCCCCTCGACATGAGTGGTCAAGCTGGCCACTTTGAGCTGGCCATGCCCAGACAACTATGCCCAGCCAGACAGCCATGCCTACTCATCCATACCCATCTGGGTCTTTAAGGGCAACCATAATGCTGATGCAGCCCTTAATGAAATTGAGTTTGACACCCCTGGGCTAGGCCTTCCTAAGTCCAGATGGGAGATTCCACAGAAAGGCTAAGATCCAGATAGACAGTAAAGTAGTGGGCAATCAACCAGAGATTGTGGTAGCAGACAAGGACCAGATGACAGCAGTTATGATAGATGTAGCAGTGACAGCAACATCAGAAAGAAGGGGTAAAGAAAATGAAGAAATACCAGGGCCTGAAGGAGGAACTAGAGCGGAAACAAAGACCAAAGTGGTCCCATTGGTGGTAGGAACACATGGGATTGTAACTCCTAAGCTGGGAGAGTAGCTCCAATAGATCCCATGAACAACACCAGCTCTCTGTCCAGAAGAGTGCACTGATAGCAGCTAATATACTATGCAGAACTTTCAAATTCATATATTTACTTTTTTCCATTCAGGTAGTCTGGTTTAAATGTGTCTTTGGGGGTGGGAATTGGCAGCTTTATCATCAATAGATAAAGATAAAGATAAACCAAGATGGAAGGTAGGTCAGATCCAATGACTTAAGTTTCTGAAGAAGAGAAGAGAAAGAATATCTTACAGAACCAGATTTTGCAGCAGTGTTGCAAACAAGTCTTATTGGAAGGAGAAATGGAAATCATCTAAAGAGAGCAGCGTACACAGTGCTTTTTTTGTAAAAGAAAAAGATGCCGGAACTCCGTTCTGAGCGTTCTATGAGAAAAAAAGCCCTGAGCGTACATACAAAGTTTCTAAAATGAGAGGTCCTTGGTGTTCTCTGAGTTTGCTTGTTTTCTTTTCATTACCCAAACATCATCAAGGTAACATCATCAATGTTAGTAAGGAGTGCTGTTTGCTGTCAGTTTATATTCTAGTGGCTTTGCCTGTCAGTGTTGATGGGGTGGTCTTAGAGATTCTTTGATTGGGCTGTTTGCTGTTGGCTTCTTTGGCAGTTTCTTGATTGGGGTATTGTTTACTTGACTGTTAGTCTGATGTTAACTTTGGATTTATAATCTATGCTGATCTGGATGCTGAGTGCAAGTGGAGAGGTGATTGGGTCTTTTTGTTCCTTTTTGGGCTGGGTGATAGTCTATTGCATAGTCTATAGATGTTGTTAATGTCTATGTGTCTATTAATGGCTGATTTGTCAGAGTGCCAGGCTTCTAGAAATTCCCTGGCCTTTTTGGACTTGGCCTGGTCTAGAAAAAGATCCCCTTCCAGGTAGTCTTTGACTTTGAACATTTGCTTAACAACAGTTCAATGGTTTTGGAAAAAGTGATTTATGAACCATCAACATTATATCTGTGGCATCATCCCCACAGACATGGATTCACAATTCCAACACTTGGCAACTGATTCACATTTACGATGGTTGCAGAGTCTTGTGGTCCTGTGATCATGATTTGTAATGCTTACCAGCCTGCTTCAGACAAGCAAAGTCAATTTGGGAAGGCAGATTTGCTTAATGACTGTGGTGATTCACTTAGCCATTGCAGTAAAAATAGCCTTAACATTGGGTCTGGTCATGTGATGACTTGCTTTATGGCCACACTAACATATGATGAAATAGAGCCATGGTGGCAATACTGCAGGTTATGTCTGCTGACTGCCAGCTGCCAGCAGTTTGGCAGTTTGAGTCTCTCTGGCTCAAGGTTGACTCAGCCTTCCATCCTTCTGAGGTCGGTAAAATGAGGACCCAGATTGTTGGGGGCAATGTACTGACTCTGTAAACCGCTTAGAGAGGGCTGTAAAGCACTGTGAAGCAGTAGTGTAAATGCTACTGATTTTGCTATATTCAACAGTTTTCAATTGGGCTTACCATGGCCTGGATTTCAGTTCCCCTAAAGACTTCATTAATTTAGAATTATGGGAGTTGAACTTGGAGGAAATCAGGTTAGTGAAGACTGCTATATGGCAGTAAAACCCTTGAAAATTTTTATTAAACAGAGTACGCTAAAATACAATTTTATGTAGGCTTTTATGATCATTCTAGATCTAAACCACAATACTGATTCAATGAATGCCAAATCTTTAACACACAGCCATGTGTTGTTGAAGTCTGAGTGCTACTGCTATTACTATGGAAATTCAAGTCTCCACTGTGGTTATAACTTGAGAACTACCTGTATAAGAAATGGAAAGAAAAGTGTATCATCAAAGAAAGGTTCAGTGCTGTACAGAAATTGTAAAGATTATGTTAGGCAGAGACTGAATTGAGACTTGCAAGAAATACCAAAACAACAACGAAAAGCTTTTGTCTCTCTGTGTGTGAAACAAAAGAAAAGGCAAAGAGGATGGAGGTTTGTTGAATTCATAACAGATGATGGAAGGAAGGCAGAACATCCTACCTTGGGTTTTTACATCTAGGACAGCATGGTTTGTCACAAAGAAGTCAAACTAGAAATATTTTTAGTCAGAGTTATCATTCAACAAAATGTTCAAGATATCTTCATTAATAAAATGGTAAATATGGGCTGCTGATTTATAGCTTACTGAATGCACCAAAAATATTCATAAATGGTTCCATATCAGTTTGGAAAATGATATTGGATAACCTTGAGGAAGGGATTATGGAGATGATTATCAAATTTGCAGATTGCACAGGCCTTGGAAAAGTGACTAATACTTTCAAAAAGAGAGAGGAAATTCAAAATGATTTAGGCTTGAAAAGTGGCCCAGTGTGAATGAATGTTCGCCTTGCTTGGGAAAGGACAGGGGAACAATGACCGTTAAGGGGGGAAAAGGATTACTCAGCCCTGAGAAAGAGGAAAGGATGAAAAAGAAACGCCAAAGAATCCGATGTTGATTTGGCTTGGTGTAAATTGTAGAAAGAATAACTTGGAAAGACTCTGTTACTTTGCTCTTCAACAAAGTACATTCCTAAAATCCCTACAGCTTACTTAAAATCCCTTGCCCACCTTGAAGGGCTGATAGTTAAAATGAACAGGGTGGAAAACAAGAAACAGTGGATGGAAACTAAACAAGTAGAGAAGCAAGGAGAAATTTCCTGTCAATGTGAACAATTAACCAATGGAACGACTAGCCCCAGGAAGTTGTGAGTGCTCCATCAGTGGAGGCTTTTAAGATGAGACTGGAGAGCGACTTGTCTGGAACGATATGGGTCTCCTGCTTGTGCAGGGCTAGGACTAGAAGACCTCCAAGATTCTTTCCAACTCTGTTATTCTGTTCAGATTTGCTTTACTTTGTATAAACGCCTGGATATAAGGAGTAAAAAAAACGAAAAGCACTAATATAAGATAAGGAAGACCTCACTTTGTCATAGGTGTGTGCAAAGGAACTGAGTATTCTAGTAATCAGAAGTTCAGTATGAGTGAATCTGGTGATTTGACTGCTAAAAAGGCAAATGTTATTTTTGGATGTATTAACTGGAGTGCTCAGTACAGCTCACAGAAATAATTGCCCCACTCTACACTCTGAATTGGAATTCTATTCCTTAACATTTCCATAGTCCTAGGCAACATAATTCTGGGCACCAAGGTCCAAAAAGGACATTGACAAAGTGAAGTGAGTTTAGAGGAAAGCTACCACAGTGTTAAGAAGAGTGGAAACAGTTGAAAGGACTGTGTAGAAGAATTCCAGAAGAGAATACTGAGATGGAATATCATAGTTGACTTCAGACCTAAAGTTGTCATTTAGAAGTGGGAATGGGCTTGTTCTGTGACCCCAGAGAAAGCAGGACAAAAACCAGAGGGAAATAAATTAAGGTTAAATAATAGGAAGAATTTTGGTGTAGTGCAGGGGTCTTCAAACTTGGCCGCTTTAGACTTGTGGATTTCAATTTCCAGAATTCCTCAGCCAGCCATGCTGACTGCCAACTAAAACCAACCTTTTGCTTTAGGCTGCCGCTGCCATGGGCAAAAAAAAAAAAGGTTCATTCAATCAATCAATTTCAACTTCTCACGGAAAAAATAAGATCTCGCAAAGTTGGAATTGATAGATTGAACTTTTTAGTCCCATCCAGTCTGCTGTTACCACCACAGCCACACCCACCGAATGGACCATGCCCACCCAATTGGCCACACCTACCCAATGGGCTCCACCCACCCGGCACCCAATGATACATAAATGAGTTTTGGGTTGCAGTTTGAGCACTTGGTCTCTAAAAGGTTCGCCATCACTGGCCTAGATAATCTTTGAGGTCTGTTCCAATTCTATGATTCAAAGATCCATGATTGAAATAAATAAAAAAAGCCCTGAAATTTTTGTATTATCATACTCTTAGAGGAGGTAAGTAAATTGTTGCAGTTCTTTCTCCTTTTTACAATTCTGGCTTGGTACATGCATTCATTCTCCTACAGCAGCTTTTTCCAACTTGATGCCACTGAGACATGTTGAAATTGCAAATTCCAAAATTCTCAGCCAGCCTCATCTTTGCTTGGAAATTCTGTAGGCTGTGTATCCTAATATATCTCAACAGCACTAAGTTGGGAAAAGCTGTTTTACCATATGGTTGAAAGCCATTTTATTCCTTACATACCCCCCTCCTTTTTCCCTTTTACCCCACTGAGTAGCTGATAGTAATCTGTTGCTAGGTGTATACAGATCATGTAAGTGGAATGCTGCTTGTCTTAGCAAGTTGTTCCTATCTTGTTTGCCAAGCACAAATACATCTGATGGTGACAGCCAATTGTCTCTAATCCAATCCGAAGACTACTTGTAGTTTGTCCAATAAGACACAATTCCAGTTTGCCATCTAATCACAGAGTTGAGCTTCAAGAATTTTGTTTATTTAAGGCATTCTTGGCCAGACTAAGTTGATGGTCCTTCTCTAAAACTGTCTTATTTTTTTCTGAATTGGTTCAAATAAAGCCAGGCATCCTGATGTTTGCCCTCTCCTGTTTGTGAAGAGGGGAGTGAACATACCAATATTTCATTAAATTATCTTTGTCTCCTCTGAATACCACTTGAACTGCAAGAACTTATTTTTAATTAAGTGGGATTTTAAAGTGGTGTATGAGCTGAGAATCTTGAGTGGACATGTCTGCATGTTTCTATGTCTTCTACCTCTTGGAGATTTAAATTCATGAATGGATGGATGTATGAAGGGGTTTTTTTTGCAGGGGGAGGAATGTACTGTTCCTCTGGCTTGCTTTTAGTATGACAAAAATGGCATCCTTATTATTTACTAGTAAAATGCGAGGCTTTACAGGTGCCAGATATTGGACTGGCAGTTGTAAGACTCAATTACCACATTTGTACCACATGCCATGGTTGAAAAATGGTGATCAATAAGAACAAAGAAACTGTTTTCTTCTCTGTACCCAAAATCAGAGTTCTCATTAGTTGTGCTTAATATAAACAATTTTCAAACAACCAATCTGAAGTTGTTTTATTTCAGCTATAGTTAATGTTGACCATATTTAGTATCTATGTCACTCCAGGTACATACAGCAAGCAAAAGCTCTGGCATTTTTCTTCTTGGTTGTTCAGGGAGAGACTAAGGGACTGGAATGGACAAAATACAAGCCCAAGATTGCCACAGCTTGTTCCTACTTAGGTACATCCTGTTAAACCAATGGTAAATGTACTCAACGTCTTCCATCTTTCTTCATGTAACAAACTTTTACATTCCCTTAATTATCTTACATGCCCTTGGCTGAATCTCTTCCAATTCCAAGTTTGAGCAGTACAGAACAAAACAGAGCAATTTCTTCCATGCTTTGGGAGTCTGTACTTCTGTTGGTACTAGTTAAAGTTGTATTTGCTTTTTCCGTTAATTTATCATATTGCTGACTCATACCCAATTTGTACCCAACTCCTATTCCAAGATCTTTTTCACAAGTGCTATTGACAAGTCAAGCATCTTCTACCCTTTTATAGCTACTCCCCAAGCAGAATATTTTGTGTATCCCTGTTAGTTGTCATCTTCAACTTATTTCTTTAATGTAGCAAAACTCATTTCAATTTCATTTCTGTTTTTATGAGGTAACAGCTACCACGCTCAGTTCTGTGATTTTCTGATAAACATTCTATCTCTTCTTTCAAGCTACAATAAAAACATTGAAGAATACTGATTTTGTGATATCCCACTTAGCATCTCCTTCCAGTTTTAATGAGGAACTACTGATGAATACTTGTGGAATATAATTTTTGAATGAGCTGTTTATCCACTTAGCTACTGTGCTGTACCATCTCTAGCTCTTATTTAGCTGCTTTGCTAAACAGAATAGGACTGGATATTTTGTCAAATGCTGTAATGTTAAAAAAAGTAAATAAAAGGCCCTTTTTGAAGACACTTTCTTTTATGGCTGTAGTAAAGGAAGCCCCAAGGTTGGTGCATCTTGGCAGCCCCTTTAAAATTTTCGTTGTGTTTGCTCTACATTCCAGAGAAGCTAAGAGCTGTTGCACTTGCTCTCATCTATTCGGCTGCCTGAGCTGCTGTTGCCAAAGAAAATAAGGAAATCACCACTTTGGCTGATTTTCTTTTGTTGTTCTCTTTGGCAGCTGTTTTTGTCTGCAGTTGTAAGAGGGGAAAGTTAGGGGAGGTAGACACACTGATTAAAACCACAGGGAGGGAAGATTGAGAGCAATGTTTTTGCTGGGGGTTTAGGCAGGGGGAAATGAAGTATTGCTGCAGGAATAAGTGGGCAAGAGTTCATTGTCTACTTGAGCCAAGTATTTTTCAGATAGGTTGAACAGATTGGCTGGGTGAGGATTGTAGGAGTTGAAATCTCAAACATCCGGAGGTTATCAGGTTGGGAAACTGTGGTACATGCTAGAACCTGTTTTTCTAATCTGGGTTCATCGGGTAGAATTCGAAATCATCGCTGACCACCAAACAGGGTCAGATATAGTTGTATAAAGGCATCCCAGGTAAACTATAACATTGCAATATTATTAATTTTCATCAGCTCTAAGGAAACCATTTTAAACTATTGCAGAATGTTCAAAATGAATGGGATTTATTCCCAGGGCTTCTTGGCAAGACTTCTCCAGCCTATTTCTCCAAACAGGGTCAGATATAGTTGTATAAATCAGGAAACCTATATCTGAGCTGTATATTATCAGGTTGCAGGCAGGATGGCTTCTATAATTAGATCCTCATCCATATTCTAACTGGCAGTTTAGATTTTTTTCCCCTGATCAGCTCTCTTTTTAAAAGTGCTTTGAGGAAACTGCAAAGATCCAAAACCTTTATGAAAATGCTGAAAGCAGCATCGTGCCAGTGTGCTGCAAACTCCCTTTCATATTTGCCTGCAACTTCGTGAAATGTGCAGCTTCTGTTGTGTCAGTATGGCTCTGCTTTTGGCCATGAAGTAGAATACAGTGAGAGCCATCACTTCCGAACAAAAATGTAGGATATGTGTATGACAGAGAGAGAGAGAGAGAGAGAGAGAGAGAGAGAATTATTGTTATTGGATGATCCATCATGCAATGGCCACAATATTAACCTAGGATTAGGGACATGAAGGTTCAAACTGCCATTCAGTTCGGAAACTCATTGGGTGACTTTGGGTAAATTATGCCACTCAATTTAATTACCTACCAGGAGTTATTATGATGCTAACTGGATGCAGAAAGATGGGAGATTATATAATTGAGTAGGTTTGTTTTCCTTCCCCTACCCTTTCTTCTTAATTGTATAATTCTCTTATTATAACTTACCTCTGTTAGTGCTTTGATGTTTCCTCTAGTAAAAGCTTATATTTACCATAAACTGGCAAAAAAAGTTACTATACAGATAGTCCTTGACTTACAACAGTTCATTTAGTGACCGTTCAAAATTACAACAGCACTGGAAAAGTGACTTATGACCATCTTTCACTGTTACAACCGTTGTAGCATCCCCATGATCATGTGATCATAATTCAAATGCTTGACAACTAGCTCATATTTATGACCATTGCTGTCTCCCAAGGCCATGTGATCAACTTTTGCAACCTTCTGACAAGTGAAGTCAGATTAGTTCCCTTTTTTCTTGGCTTTTTATATTATTTATTTTAGTTATTTCTTAATCAGGCAAGGATTCTCCTGTGCAATCCAATACTATTTCCTTAATAAATGTGGCTTCTAAGTGCCTGTTAAGCCACTTGAACCCATAGATTACATTTGTATTTTCAACAATTGTTCATACAATTCAGGCTTGGTTTAGACTGGACCATCAAACTTCTGTCAGTATTAGACTGTTAATGTTCTTGCTTTAATTCAAAATAAATAAAGACCCTGGACCTCTAATTTTTTTTGGGGGGGGGGTTCCTGAAAAGCCTTTTATAGATTTTTTTCCTTTGTTTGAAAAGAAGGATTTTGTATAAGGATTGTATAAGATTTTGATTTAGTCTGGATTTCTCCAAGGTCTTATATTTTGGGTTGATATGATAATTTATGGAATGAACAGAAAAATAGCCCTGAGAAATCGGGCTGAAGCCCAAATTAGTCAATTATATTTTTTCTACCAAACCAAATGCTTCTCTCAGGGAGGAGATGGGGACATATCCTTTTGAGGAATCCTTGGTGCTCTCTGAGCTTGATTGTTTTCTTGCAGCGATTTCATTACCAGAATCAGGTGCTGGTGGTGTTACCTAGAATGAAATGGCTGCAAGAAAACAACCAAGCTCAGAGAGCACCAAGGATCCCTCATTTCAACCCTGAGCCATTGGTACTTTCTGAAGTTGGTTGTTTTCTTGCACACATTTCATTACCCAAACTAGATAACAAAAGCACCTAATTTTGGTAATGAAATGGCTACAAGAAAACAACCAAACTCAGAGAGCACCAAGGATTCCTTCAAGAGATATCACCTGATAGACCTGCCATCCATAAATTGATCCAATCCTCTTTTAAAGCCATCCACACCTTGCTGAAGTTCTTTCTTTAGTCTGTTCTAAATCTTCTCCCAACTGGCTGTAGTTTTGAGAAAGAGGGAAAAAACCCTAAATTCTAGCCACTATCTTTTTTCAGCATTTTTCCTACCACTATTATATCCTTAAAAAAAAAATTGGCAACCAGAACTGTATCCCATACTCCCCATGCAGATGTACCACAGATATGTCATGGACACTTTTATTTTCCATCCCTTTCCTAATGATCATTAGCATAGAATTTGCCTCTTTCACTGCTGCCACACATTGAATCTTCACTAAAGTGTTTACTATCATTTCAATAATTTTTAATTATAGGCATCCCAGGTAAACTATAACATTGCAATATTATAAATTTTCATCAACTCTAAGGAAACCATTTTTAAACTATTGCAGAATGTTCAAAATGAATGGGATTTATTCCCAGGGCTTCTTGGCAAGACTTCTCCAGCCTATTTCTCCAACTTGCAGCATTCCTAATGTGCCTGAGCACATCAGCTAGAGAAAGCCTTATATATTCATACAAATATAGCTCAATTCATAGGAGTTAAGAATACAACTCCTGTTCCTCACTGATAGCTTGATGCTGTGTTGTGGAGATAAAAAACAGAGCAGTTCCTATTTTCCCCTTTCACAAGATGTTGATTGGCAAAGGAGGTCTCTTACAAAGGACCCAAGTCATATCCCTTTTTTGAATTTTAAGAACTAGAGGGATTGTCTTCTAGACACAGTATGCATTCTGAAAGCCAATAATCATATATTTCTTGTCCCTAGGGTAAGTGATTAAATAGTGGGGGAATTTTGGATAAGCTGAGACTTGCATTTATCCCCCTCAAGAAAGCACCTCTTAGTGTTTTTAAGTGAATTGCATCAGCGGATATGTAAACAAAGCACCAACACACAAAAAGAAAACAACTGCACTAAGGATTAAAACGAAACCTTTGGAGTGTCCTCTATCTGATGCAATTAAAAAAGCTCTGGCAACAGCTTCCTCTTCCACTTGGAGATGAAAAGTTGGATGGCAGAGGAAAAAAAGGCTGCTCCCCCCCCCTCTTTTTGTGCGGGGTCTGGCCCACCCTGCCACTAAGGCAATATTGTCCTTGAAAAAAGGTCTCCTTCCTACTGTTTTATGGGAGCATTCTTATGGAAACAATGGCTAAACCAAACTATGCCAGATTTTTTTAAAAAAACCTCTTTAACAGGATAATATTATAAATTAGCCTCTCCCATTTTGCCTCTTTTCAAATTTGTTGAGTCCCAACATTTATTAAGCCAAGCAAGAATGGTTAATGGTTAAAAAAAATGGATGCTGCACTCCAGGACATCTATTTTGTATTCCTTTATACTGGCTGCAGTTCCAAGGCAAAAACTGACCCCAACACAGAGTTTGGTTATAAAAAAAAATGGCAAACATTTTTTTGGGGTTGGGGTGTTATTGCTTTTTGTAGTGGTGTTTTATTCTTGTAAGCCAGCTGGAGTTATTGAAAGTGAGTTGGGCACTGTATAAATTTTCTTAAATAAATAAATAAAATTAATTTGCACTTCTTGTTATAAATAAAATAATCCCAAAATGGCATTCTGAATTTAGGGATAAAGCGAAATAAAAACAGGGTAAATAAGTAAAAAAAAAAAGTCCATTGAAGTAGAATGGTTAGAGAAAGATGCAGTTGCAAAAAAACAAAAACAGACCAACAACATAAAAACTGGGTTTTTAAAGAGATGCCTATAATTGGACTTTGAAGAAACAGGATAGAAAGAGCACTTTGTGCTTTGATGTTGAAGAATATTCTTGACAAACCGTTGATAGCGAGGCAAAGAAACAAATAGATTATCAAAACAAATCAACCCAGTGTTCTCACTTGAAGTCCAAAAGACCAGGTTCAAATTGTACAATATTGGGAAAGATGGAGATGAAGAAAATAACAGTAAGAAGGTTTATAGACTCAATTACAGCAGGGAGAGATGTATTTTGGAAGACCTGAAGAACCAAGTTGGAAGCAAATCATCCTGGAGAAAATCTCCCTATGTAGTTGCTAAGAACTGACACCAACCCACAGCAAATAAGCAGTCAATGTAACAAAACATCACATTTGTGTTGGAATAAAGCAGAAGGGTGGTCATTCCGTAACAGAGGTGTCACCATAGAGAAGGTCTGGCTCCACATCAAGCAGCATACACAACCATTCACTCAGACAGCAGGACCTCATGAAAAGGTTATACGTAAACAGAAACATGCTTAGGTGATTTGTGACCTCTGTGGTGTGTGTCTCTGTGTTTATGTGTGTCAAAACAGGCAAGATGGCAGTTGTGACATCATAGTTAAAGTCCTGCTCCTTTGATATGTGCATCATTATCTCAGACGTGTCAAACAGTGGACCTTCAGTCATGATGCTACATGGATCCACAACATTGTCTTGCATGTATTGACCTTCCCTCCCCGTTGACTCTATTGATGATATATGAAGAGTAAACATACTAACTACTAATTTACTAAAAATGTTATTTACATCTATCAAATTTAGTTGAGATATTACCTTGACCTTTCTATTTCTTTGCTCTTTCCTTGTTTCTTTCTAAAGGGAAACTTTATCTCTTTTTATTAATGTAAAGAAATACTCCAGAAGATAGGCTTAGCCAATACTCCAGAAGATAGGCTTAAGATACAGAAGGATCTGGACAGACTCGAACACTGGGCACTATCTAACAAAATGAAATTCAATGGTGAAAAAAGTAAGGTTCTACATTTAGGGAGGAAAAATCAAATGCACAGGTATAGTATAGGTGGTACCTTGCTCAATAGCAGTAACTGTGAGAGGGATCTCGGAGTCTTAGTAGACAATCACTTCAATATGAGCCAGCAGTGTGCTGCAGCTGCCAAAAAAGCCAACACAGTGCTAGGCTGTATTAACAGAGGGATAGAATCAAGATCACGTGAAGTACTAATACCACTTTACAATACTTTGGTAAGGCCACATCTGGAATACTGCATCCAGTTTTGGTCACCACGATGTAAAAAAGATGTTGAGACTCTAGAAAGGATACAGAGAAGAGCAACAAAGATGATTAGGGGGCTGGAGGCCAAAACATATAGGGAATGGTTGCTGGAATTGGGTATGTGTAGTTTAACGAAGAGAAGAGTGAGGGGTGACATGATAGCAGTGTTCCAATATCTCAGGGGCTGCCACAAAGAAGAGGGAGTCAAGCTATTCTCCAAAGCACCTGAAAGCAGGACAAGAAGCAACGGATGGAAACTAGTCAAGGAGAGAAGCAACCTAGAACTAAGGAGAAACTTCCTGACAGTTAGAACAATTAACCAGTGGAACAACCTGCCTCCAGAGGTGGTGAATGCTCCAACACTGGAAGCTTTTAAGAAGAGACTGGACAGCCATTTGTCTGAAATGGTATAAGGTTTCCTGCCTGAGCAGGGGGTTGGACTAGATGACCTCCAAGGTCCCTTCCAACTTTATTATTATTATTATTATTATTATTATTATTATTATTATTATAAATATAGAGGTTAGAATAACTTAATATGTTATTTATAGTCTATATGTATATACAGGTGAGCTAATAGAAATTTATTTGGACTGAATCATTTCAATTTGCAAATAAGAATTCCAATAATAACCTCCTTCCTAGCTATAGGGGCATCACTAAAAAAGAGAAGGTTCAGTCTTTGGTATCAAGATGTTCTTTATTTAAAGTCAAATACAATGTCATAAATCCAGATAAAGGGACTGAGCTTATTTGTATATACTGCAATCATTTGCTGAAATACTTAATTCAAATGGCCTACCTTTGCAGAGTACATTTATTTTTAAGTACAATTATAAACCATCCTTTTTTAAAATGCTGTCAGTCAAAAGGTACTTTTTTTTTTTATTACATTTATATCCTGCCCTTCTCCGAAGACTCAGGGCGGCTTACAAGCTTAGCAGTAGCCTTCATTATATGTATATGCCTGCTTGTTAGGGCTTTCACACACACCCCAAGCGGCATTATTACAAAGTCAGCTTATTGCCCTCAACAATCTGGGTCCTCATTTTACCTACCTCGGAAGGATAGAAGGCTGAGTCAACCTTGAGCCTGGTGGGATGCGAACCTGCACTAATTGCAGGCAACTGGTGTTACTTAAGGAGGCATTAGCCCTCTGCTCCACCAAGGCTCATTTTCCTAATCAAGCACCATTTAAAAATTTGGGGAAATTGTTGGGAAAAATATGGCACAGTAAAATAAAGTAACTGCTCTGTTTGTTGCAGTTCACAGCCACCACATAAGCTAGCAAAATGTTTTTTTAAATGTGTGAGAGTACAACTCTCTTTGACACCCTTGTACACAATAGTCCTAAAGAATGCACTAATTTGCTTAATTTGCTCACTTTGAAGTATTTATTCCATGTGGGGTGTGTGTGTGTCTTGTTTATTTGTTTTAGTGATTCAACCTGAGAATAATGCTGCAATCTCTGCAGCCCTGTTAGCACCCTGTCATTGAATTAGCCTTGATGATATGGGGTTCTGGCAAAAGGATGGTTGATTAATGAGGGAAATTCCAAGACTGAGAAATCATTTATCTGGACCTGATATTCAGTTGTTCAAGTAACTACACAGAATGTTGTGCTAACAGATATCCTTTAGACCAGGGATTCCCCAACCCCCAGCCTGTGGACTGGCATCGGTCTGCAGCATGCCAGAAACTGGGCCATGCAAACAAGCAAAGCCCCATCTGTGGGATGCAGGCAGCATGCAAAACCATGCCCCTTCTCGTCCTCCAAAAAACCTCTCTCCACGGAACAAGTCCCTGGTGCCCAATGCAAAACCATCCCCCTTCTGGTCCCGCCAAAAACCTCTCTCCACGGAACTAGTCCCTGGTGCCCGAAAGGTTGGGGGCTGCTGCTTTAGACACTATTTCTTGCCCAGAATATAGCTTTCCTCAACCTGATGCCTTCTAGAGATGTTGGACTAACTCCCTACCAGCATGGCTGTTGGCTGCATGGCTGAGGGATTCCAAGTGTTGACGTACAATGCATCTGGATGGCACCAATTTTGGGAAGGCTATCTTAGAATCATCTTGTGTTGTTCCTTCTTTGCAATCTGCAGATCACACTTTTTTGCTACCATGCATTCTGGAACCTGTAAACCCATCAGTAACCTTGGCTTTTAAAATCCAGGTGGCTTTAGTGTTCCCATTTAATTGTGGTGTCATCTGCCACACTTTGTTGGCTCCTTCACTCTATCCTTCAGAAGAGACTGCAGGAAGCTACCTAGGAAAACATGTACCTGAAAGAGTATTTTATATAAAGAAAATACAATGCAGTGTCCTAAGTTTCCTAAACAAGCATCTTTTTCCCCCCACAGTATATATCTTGTGTGATATTTTCAGTTATTATGATCAAAATATTGATCATAATAATTGGCACAGTGGTTAGAATGCAGTATTGTAAACTAACTCTGCCTATAGCCAGGAGTTTGATCCTGACAGGTTTGAGGTTGACTCAGCCTTCCATCTTTCTGGGGTTGGTAAAATGGGGACCCTGATTGTTGGGGCAATATGCTGATATTGTAAACTGCTGAGAGAGTGCTGTAAAGCTCTATTCAGCAGTATATAAGTCTAAGTGCTATAACTATTGATATATATTGACAAGTGCTATTACTATTATTATATATCAACCAATATAACAGAAAACACTATACAGGACACATTCTGTGTCAAAATAAAAGAAATTATGTCAAGAAAGGTGTAAAAGTCACAAATTTAGGCTCAGATAAAGCATCCTCTTCCTTATATCCTTGTTGACCGGAAGATCTCCATGCTCAAGCTTAATCATTGCCCATTTTCTTGATGATGCATCAGAAAAGGTTTATGATAGTTTCCAGCCTATTAGAAAGCTTTCCAAGACCCATCTTTAAGAATACTGTAATTGTTTGGGGATACTGCTTAGCAATCCGTCCATATTCTCTGTGTAAATATATATTGTACCCTAGTGCCCTCCTAATATTTTGGACTATAAATCTGTTATTCCCTGCTTGGCTAATGGCAAAAGATTTTGGAGTTCAAAACTCATAAGGGTACCTATTTGGGATAGGTTGTTCTATGACATTCCAGATTTTAGATTTGTTCCCCCTATAACTAAAGTATGCTTACTCAACTTATGAGTAGGCGTGAGCTTGGATGGACTCCAGAGGATGGTGGAGGACAGGAAGGCCTGGAGGAATGTTGTCCATAGGGTCGCGATGGGTCGGACACGACTTCGCAGCTAACAACAACAACAACAATGCTTACTCAACTTATGAGCTTTAGGGTCAGATATTATTAGATAAACTAATGACTATTTATAAAAAGATGGAGACCTGTCTCTGAATATTCTCAGAAAATGTTAGATAAAAGGAAATGTGGTGCTGATCCATTTGGGTATTTATTTTCAGATGTAACCTCCTGCTTTAACCGGTTCTGAGTTTGTGTCCTTTTCCAGAAGTCCTGTAAAGTAGATCAGTGGAGACATATATAGCTAAGCCAAGCTTATATCAAACATAATGTGTTACAGTATGTTGTTTTAGCTTCTCTTAATAATGTAGCCTATCCCCAAGAAAGAAAGAATAACTTATTTGGATCCGATTTATTTTATGATTTGAAAGCATTGTTGTTGGTGATAAATCATTTATTTTCCCCCAATATGCTTTGAGACAGAGAAACCATGGGTATTCTTCTCTCATTTCTCCTGGGCGCTGCTGAAAACAAACTGACTAAAGAGAGTCATAATTGCAGTGCTGAACTGCAGAGGAACTGAAACAAATAATGACATAGTTTTATGTATAAAATAAGATAGCCAGAGGAAAGATTCAAATCAAATCTTTCTAATTTATAACCCTGCTGTTGATTGCAGTTTCAGAGAGTGTGCTGATTTTTATTGACTCTGTCCTTTTGTTTCTTATGAAGTGGGAGTGTGTTTGTGTGTTTAGAAGGAGGGAGGGATGTGAAGAGGACAATTTCTTACATGGAAAATGTTATTTTTAATTAGAAATAGCTAGTTGCTCATAATGATTGTCAGGGCTAACTTCCTAGTGACAAATCTGTATTAAATAAAATGATTCCTTTTAAACACAGCAGGACCTACCACCTATACATCCAACTAAATCAGACATGTCAAACACAAGGCCCGGGGGCCGGATCCGGCCCGCGAAGTGGTTTCATGCGGCCCGCGAAGCCATCCTGGAAACAGTGAGAGAACGGCCCCCACTGCCTTGGCCTTGGCCCAGAGACCCTCCTTCTGCCAGAGACCCTCAGATCTGTCCCACTGCTGCCCAGGCCCCCATAGGCACCCTTGATGCCAACGATGTAGAGCTGGCCATGCCCACCCAATAGGCCATACGCACTCTAGCCACGCCCACCCAGTAGGCCACGCCCACCCTGGCCATACCCACCCGGCCCCTTGAGGGCAACCATAATGCTGATGCGGCCCTCAGTGAAATTGAGTTTGACACCCCTGAACTAAATAAACAAATAAGGCTTAAAATACTGTAGTTCCTCTTCCCTTAATATATAACTATTTGAAGGCTAGTGCTTTTACTAACTCCTAGAAAAGACACAGTTGTGAGGAATGTAACTAGTAAAACATGCAGTGTGGAGGAATTCTGTGGCCAGGCAAGACCCAGGCAATTTTGCCTATTTTTTTTTTTCCATCAGCAGCTAGTCAAAGACATTGGGAGAATCTATAATAAAATTAAGGCAGAAGATCTATCTTATTCTTCATCTTGTAGGCTTATCAAGAATGAATGTGCTTATGGGGTCTTTCAGCCCTGATTCTCTGTGGAACACAATTTTGTGCAAGAAATAACTCAGGAATTTTACCCACATTAAAAATGCTGGCTTTACTAGATTGTCTTTTGTTTTGATTTCTCCCTGTCAGGATAATCTTGTGGGTTCTAGATAAAATGGCATTATTTCTTTATCAAAGACTTTGCTGCATAAGCTCAGTTGATAGCCATGGGCTACTAACAACCTTCACCTCCTTTTCTTGTCCTACTGACTTAGTGAAGTGGAGCGGAGAATTGTCCCTTCTTCATGCATGAAAGGTCACAAAAGCAGTCAGCCTCCTCCTCCTTCTGTCAGTGATTTACAAATGTGGTGTGTATGTGTAAGGAGCTTACACTCTATCCTTTAATTCTAGCTCTAGTGTTAACATGGCCTTTTAAGAGAGAATTGGCAAGTGTTTTAAAACTGATGAAAGAGGCATTGAAGAAAGTTGGCATTATTATGACTTTCCTAGATTTATTTTGTTCTGCATTTCTTCTTCCAAGGGCAGTCATTTTATGTTATTTTTCTAAGGGAGGGATTCCAAAATACGGTACTTCTATAATCCTATTTTCATAGTCAAAAATTGGGAACTCTTCTGTTATTCATACATACATACATACATACATACATACATATTCAAATACTGTACATATATAGTACATACACATATAAACATATACATTCATAGATGCTGTCATTGATGGAAAGTAAATGGAAGGAAGACTCCATCAGGATAATCTATTAGGAAATATTGGATATTGTTTATAGCAGCATTAGGGATGAATTGTTCTGAATAAAGGCAAATATATATGTCTCAGGATAACGTTGAGGATCCAGTCTGGGTTGGTCACCAAGACCAGAGGTTTAGGATTCTGAACTTTTGGAATCTACCAGCTTCCCTGTGACTGTGTAGGACAATTGGGGATGAAGGTAACCACTAGGTTGCAAAAGTACAAGTGAGCGGTCAGATGAGAACTCACTGGTAGCCTCACATTGCAATGAACAAGGACATACATTCAGTTTCACAGCTACTAAAATTGTTGGCCGGGCAGGTTCAAAAATACCTAGGGAAATGATTGAAGCCTGGGAAGCAGGACCCTGGTCAATCAACAGGAGTCCTGATTTACCACCACCTATCAAGTACTTAGGAGCCAAGATTTGGTAGCACAAGGAAGCAAATAGCCAACTTAATAACTGGCCATAAGCTCCCCAATCAACAATTTAAAAGCCACATACAACCAGGCAGCACATAAATACCACAGTTAGAATTCCCCAAAGCACATATTCTGGTGAGAGAGAAGTTCCCCGAGGATGGGCTGAAAGCTCAGAAGACTAAAACTTTGATCCTGGTGACTGACCCAGATTGGATCCTGCATGAATTGTTTCTTTTCACTAGCATAATTTGTTTAATGCTTTCATCAGAGCTTTGCTCATTTTCATTATGTTTAAAATATCTTCACAACTTCGGTTCAAGTATCACTTGAATGGCAAAGTGCACAACTAACAAAAAAAGTGCTAAAAGTACCTTGAGGATGATTGGAAGCAAGCTTTACAACAACTCCAAGAAGTCAATAATTAGAGGTTTGGCATTAAGAGCAACTGGAAGAAATTAATGCCTGTTGTAGTCATAGGTACAAATTTGCTTGATTCTGAAGCCCACTGAAATGATAGATCAGAACTTTCTCTGCAAATGTACATTTTGCAAATGAAGAGTGGAGGCTAGGAGGGAGAAATCATCCATAACTTCTATTTCTCAGGATGCCCCTATAAATAAAGAATTAGGGTGATAGGGCTGAGTGTAGCATTTCCTGAAAAATGTCACCAAGCTCCTCTTCAACATTAAATCATCCTGGACTTAATAATTATCTATTTAAAGTACAGCAATACCTTCACATCTCTCTATACCCTGTGTTATAAATTGGGATGAGTGCAAATTTAAGCCTTTCTCATAAATCTCTTTTTTCAAGGATTCTCCACAGAATAATACCCTACCACTAGAGATGCTTCCTAGGTTGTCTAGATTTGGAGTTCTTAGCCTTTTTCCCCAAGACTTCTTCCTTCAGTTCAATTCTAGGAAAATAATTAAAATAATATTTGGATCTTGCTAGCCAAAGCCCAGAGATATAGAACTTAATGTTTATTTGCTTGCTCCTTCTCTGAGCAATTCTCATTTTTATAGAATGTGGGAGTTGAATGGAAGCCAGCTTTGGGGAAAGAGAGTTGCTTGATCTAATTAGTGATAACACTCACTGATATCCTAAATCTAGCCAGCAAATAGAAAATTTTCTAGGATTTAAACCAATGCTCCTCATTGATTCTTTTCTAGGGGTTAAACCAATGTTCCTCATTACTGTAATATTCTATTATAAAGGTGCAGCTTGGTTTATGCCAGCTCAGCCTTTATTTGAATGAAATTACACAAGAAAGTCTCTTTTATAAAACATTCTATCTTTTCAGGCATTCATCTGGGGACACAGTCATGCCTTACCAAAACTAGGGATTCACTACAGAATGTGCAGAGTGGAACTATTTAGGTTCCTCTTATTATTTAGCTGGAGGTAAAATGTGATGCCACGTTGTTTATTCCTTCAACAATGGATAGGTTTACTAAACAAATCCCATTATTGCTTGCTAGTAAATGCAGTTAAAATAATACAATACTGGCCATGTTTTTTTATAACAAATTCATACTGATGGCTTTACTATCAGGATAAAAAACATCTAACTCATTGCAACAGCCAGCTTGTCCTTTTGCAGTCTTTTTCTCTGAAGACTACCAGTTTGGACTTGTCCTCGTTTAGTAAATCAGCTGCAGGAAAGACTGCATTATTATGCCACGTCAGATCAGTGAGAAACCAGACTTTGAGATAGCAGACTACTTCATCTCATTTTGTTTAAAAACTGGCAAGCAGAAGTCAAAGTTCATGTTTGATTCACATCACCAGCAAACCAGGTATGAAATCAACTGCAAGATCATTAAACAAAGTGAAATAAAAATTTAAAATTGCTTTTAAAGCATATACCTTGGAATATATAAGAAACCTAGAATGGCTGCATCCACAGAACCATGCTTAAACAGATCAGCAAAAAACCTAGTGGTTTAATTCTTCAGTATACTATAACTAAGCTTGTTTAACTTGAATCTTATTATGTGTGTGGCTTAGCCTGATGTGCAAACCCAGGACTTCGATTAGCCAATGATTCAATGTATTATGTAAACCTAGAAATTTCAGTGCTCTAGTTAAGTGTGTTGGGCTTACTTAGCCAGCACAAAAAGATAGAGAAACAGGATCATAAATACACAATATATGTTTAGGGCAGTTGTTAGCATGGAAATTCTTGTGTGATTGGGTAGCAGTCTCTAATAAATGAATTTCAAGTATCCTTGTGTACAATGTATCTTCCAAAACCGTCTGTTGAAATAATGGGGCATAGATTGCATGTTGTCTTTATCATCTTGGTCAATCATCTCAAAACTGAATTCCTATTTTGTTTTATGTCATTGTTTATTTAGCTATGGTTTATTCAATAAACCAATTGGTTTGCTTCTCACATTACATTCCAACCATGCAATCTGCACATTGCAAAAGATTATAGGTTCAGTCATCATGCTAAGCCAAGTAGAAACAAACAATCCTTGGTTGATGTTTGAACTCAGCCTATGAATTAGATCACTGCGCAAAATGCTTGGGGATCTCTTCAAAGCCAAAAAATATATAGCACAATGAAAAAATAGACATGATTTCTTGATGATGTTCATTATTGCATGATTAGAAAAGCTATAGCTCTTATTTGATTTTGTAGCCTTAGCTGTATGATGTGGTTTGAGACAATATGTTTGACTTAATTTGCTACTACTTTGGGCTGAGGGCATAATTCTTATCTTGCTTTATTCTTTGGTGGAACTGATGTGACTCCTACAACACTTTTTGTTACTATCGTATATTTGAGCCAAAGTCCTTGCAAACATGTCAGGAAGAGGTTAAACTCACCCCTTGTTAGAGTACTACATAGGTAAATGTGCTTCAGCAGCAACCCTCTGGGAAAGATGCCTTTAATAATATGCTCAGTCAGGCCTAAACCTGAACCTACTTTAAGCTTTTATCCAGAGCAGCTGAGCTTTAGGGCATACATAGATTATGAAGCTAAATGGACCATATGATTATGCTGGCCAAATTTTGAAAATCCAAAGGAAGATTTAAGTTCCTTCTTCTGTCCTTGAAAACCTTTTCTTTACCTATTGAAGCTGAAATTAAAGCCTAGAAAATCCAGCAGAACCTAGTTATTTAAGTAAACATTTGTAAGAATCTGTTCATGGAATAACAGAGGTAGTTTCTGCTTTTGTGTTTCAAAGATCAGTAATAAGTCCAAAGCTATGGACAATAACCAAAATAAAAGCTTTCCCATGTCTATTCCGGTTGCTCTGAACAAATAATTGTCAGAACCGAGTGTGCTTTTTTTTTAAAGCAGCCACTTCATCCTAATGGTTTAATTTTTGATCTGGCCATCCAACAAGTCAGAAAATCTGTTGTGTCTTCCAGAATCAAAGAGCCTACCACCCACAGCAAAAAATATAATATCCCTTTTGCGGTCTTCTTCTCTTGCAGCTTGGATCATGGGGAGCAGTAAAAGTAAACCCAAAGACCCTAGCCAACGGAGACGCAGTTTGGACTCCACAGAAAATATACATGGCAGCTGCTCTACCTCTCAAACGCCCAGCAAGACCACCATCCCAGAAACTCATCGTACTCCTAGTCGGTTATTTGGAAATGCAGCTACAGAACCAAAGCTTTTTGGGGGATCAAATACATCAGATATGGTCACTTCTCCTCAGCGCTGTGGCGCCTTAGCTGGTCAGTATGTTTTCTGTCACAGGAGGAACTTTTAATCTAGAACTATTTTGGTCATCAGAAATATACTTCCTTTATGTCTAAAACCGAGGGTTAGGGTTTGGGTTAAGAGGATGTAGTCATCAAAAGTTAAATTCACGTGATTTGCTTTATTAGGGCTGGGCAAGCCAACACAGTTTGTGGTTGGATTCTATCATTAAAACAAGATTACATCATGGAAAAAAGCAAAATGCTCTTCCTTGGCAGCTCTAACTGAAATGTTGTGGCAAACTCCACCTCTTTGCCCAGATTTTTTGTTTTGGTGGATACGTCTTCTGCACAGATGCCAGCATGTGCAGAGGACAATTGAAACCAGTGAAGCAGCTGTTTTGACATAGTGCATTGGATCTACTGTAGTGTCTAGAAGAAGAAAGTTTTTCATTCTGTGGAACTGCATCAAAGGGTTTCTTTGTTAATGGCTGAATTAATGTGAAGTGCACTTTCAAAGCTTCCCTATGGTTTCTTCAATTAACCCAGTTTCTAGGCTTTCATGGAATAGTAAATTATAAATTACGCATACAGGCTGGATAGGTATTACATAATGACTGCATTAGCACAATTCACTGAGATATTAAGTAGCCAAGATGCTGATTTAATATCTTTACGAGGTCAACCTCCACATTCAGTATGTTGTACAAATATAGCCAACCACGTGTTTTTAACTTTTGTGTTTGCAGAAGCTATTCTTTTGTATTTCCAATAATACAATGATCCAAACTCAAAATAAGTAGGAATTTCCTAACCAGGATAGCTGTTAAGCTCATCTCCCGGAGTTGAAAGTACTGAATTATTAGAGCTTTATGAGAAAATGTTAGACAGCCATTTGTCTGGGATGGTCCTGCCCCGAGGAAGGAGCTGGCTTAACAAGACCTTCAAGGTCCTTTCCAATCTTACGATTCTATACACGAAATTGTAAAGATACCAAAATTGCAATGTTTAATTATTTCCAAAAATTACTATTGAATAATGACCACATTAAAAGGAGAAGCAGAGTACCCCATTTGCTTATGAATATTAGTATCTAGAAAAGGAGGATGGTCAAGCACAGAGAAACTATTCCTATACAGAGTTGCTTTCGAAAAAGATTCACTACATATGCTTTCACGATGCAATAACAATGCTGATTAATTTCTTGTGGACTGGTGTTTATTGTGTGAATATATTGTTCCAGGTGGAGTCACAACGTTTGTGGCCCTCTATGATTATGAGTCACGGACAGAATCAGATCTTTCTTTCAAAAAAGGAGAACGCCTCCAAATCCTCAATAACACGTAAGTACTTTTTGTCACTATAAGAACTTTTGTATTTTGTATAGGTGTTGAGCCAGTTTTCTCTACTAAAATGTTACAGTGATTCAAATATAAAGCTTCTCTCTAATATATTACGTAGAAAGTGCTTATTGTAATCTGTAGCATGGGTATTAAAAGGAACTCTAAGCAATTTTCAAGTCCATTGGAATTGGCCATCTTTGTAATAGATCTTGATGAGTTAAATTTTGTTATCCAGCATAAATTCATCTGGAATTCAGCAACTGAAGAATTTTTTTTAAAAAAAATGGTGGACCATGTATATATTGTATGATGCTGCTAAACCGAGGTCCACAACCCCTGGGCCATTGTTCACTATCAGGCCACTGCCTGTTTGAAACTGGGTTGCACGTACTAAGCTCTACTTGCGTGAGCAGAGGTGCTTGAGTGGAGGGCGCTTGTGCTCATAGATGAAGCTCCACTCACATGAGCGGAGGGCATTCATGCAAATTGGGTTTCACGTGTGAACACTCTCTGCTTGCACAAATGGAGCTTCACATGTGAAACTCCCTTGGCCTGAGTGGAGGGCACATGTGCCCACCACTTGCACCAATGGAGCTATGCACATGCATGTGTGTCTGCCACTCATACGCCCATACACACACACATACCAGGCTGGGCCACCAAGGTGAAAAAGTTGGGGACCGCTGTACTAAATTGCAACTTTAGTCTTCCCAGTCCAGGATGAGAGATACTGAGAATTATAATTCTGGATGATTTCGAAAGATACAGGTTGTCCAAGCCAATTTATGCTAATAGAGATTTTAACACAGAAAATAGGAGCATTCCATCTAGACATATTTTTTTAAAAATAGCAAATGTAGTCAAAAGAATGGGGCGCTACCATATGCAGCTGCTATGCTTCTCCGATTTGGTGTATTATGAAGTGTGCGGGAACTGTCAGGCTCACCACTTTCCAATTAGCAAATTTCTGGGACTTGTAGTCTGATGGTATTTGAATAGGCTGACCTGTTTTATAAAATCACCATAAAGTTAGGCAGGATAAAGACTGAAGATGATGCTGTTTGTTTAAAACATATTATGACCAATTAGTGGTATTATTTGCTATTTAATTGAACAGATAGAAAATAACTCTTCAGGGCAGATATTGGTCCCTCGTTTTGCTTCCTTGCTGTAAATATTTTTCATTCATTACTCCTCTATCTAAACATTTCATCTGCCCTGAACCCTATCTAAATTTCTGCTTGACAACTTCCTCCTTTCTTTCTTAAAGTTATTTTGAACAACAAGAGACGTTAATGAAAGTCTGTGGGTTAATTAATTTCCTTTTTTCTTCTTCTCTCTTATAAAGAGAACATTGTAACAAATGTTATACTTCTCTGTATAAAGTGCTGTGTTGTGGTTCTTTCCACAATGCCTACCTTGAGAGAGACTAGGATTTTAGTTAATAGCCAAAACTTATCCAGACTGGATGTTTGGTTTGTTATTGTATGAAGATGATTAATAACACTGAATAAAGAAAAAATGAAGCTAAAGAATGGGGGAGAACTAAGATAGGCAATGAGATCTCATTTAGTGAACCACTTTAAGCAAAAATTGGCCAGATATTTAGTGGGAATGCTTTAATCTAGATTAGTACACTGAATGGAAGAATATTGGATGAGATGGCCTATTTTAGGCCAATTTTACAATTCTGTGATTCTACAATTTTGAAACAGATTTTGTTATACTATGTCAATATAAGAGTCTCCTGAGCTAAGCAGATTTGAAGGTCTGTATTCTCCATTTCATAACCACCAAATCAGTTTCACAAAACTCTTTTAATCTTTAGATTCTCTATTATTTTGAAACTCTGTAATATTACGTTATCAGTGGTTCCTAAAGATGCAACCCTAAGGACCCCTTTTCAGATCCATTAAGGGAGCCTTACAGGGACATCAAAATGGAGATTTTGCAAAGCAGGATTAGCTGCTACGGCATTAAAACTATCTTATGGCCTCTATATTATGGACCAAACACTTAATCTTGCTTATTTCTCACAGGTCATAGATAGAGACCCATAATTGGGTCTGGCTTTTTCATTGTGGAGACTAACCTGGTAAGATCCATTTTTCAGCCAGAGGCATAGTAGCCAATGTGGCCATTAGGAGAAAACTTTCATTGAAACACTACAACATGGACAGAATCAAAGTCAGTCCTTCTGTCAGGTCCAATCAGTAGTGGCAAAGTATTTGGAGAGACCCTGAATGATATCTAGAGACTGAGGACTAAAAAGGAGATTTATCTCTAACCTGCAAAGTTGAAAAATAAAGTATTGGCTATCAGAAGACTGCTTCAAGGGGGGAGACATGGCCTTCTTACTATATCTCACTCACTATAGATACCAGGATGAGGAAACATGAGACAGGGTTCACTTCCTAAATTTTGTAGATCACAAAGTCTGGGTGGGGAAAAAAAAAAGCAAAAGACAGGATACATTTCTTTGAAGTATACATGGTATGGCTCACCCTGAGAATATTCCAGACTTGTCAACATCCCAACATAGAGTCTCCCAGTGGAGCACCAGACCTTCTAACCTACAAGTCGGCAACCCGTGGCTCTGGAGCCTCCTGCGGCTCTTTCAGCCTCCTGCAACTCCCAGTCGTCCTCCGCCATTTGCAGAGAGAGAGACAGGTACTTGCATTTCCCTTCTCTATCCCTCTCCC
>JAKJMR010018377.1:3458-18879 GCA_024449315.1 Daboia siamensis | reverse complement strand
GCCGCCCTGAGTCTTCGGAGAAGGGCGGCTTACAAGCTTAGCAGTAGCCTTCATTCTATGTATATGCCTGCTTGTTAGGGCTTTCGCCCCCCCCCAGCGGCATTATTACAAAGTCAGCTTATTGCCCCCCACAATCTGGGTCCTCATTTTACCTACCTCGGAAGGATGGAAGGCTGAGTCAACCTTGAGCCTGGTGGGACTCGAACCTGCACTAATTGCAGGCAGCTGGTGTTACTTAAGGAGGCATTAGCCCACTGCTCCACCGAGAAGGGAAAGAATCCCAAAGTGACATAGGAAAAGGAGTCAGTTGATTATTCATCACAGGGTTGCTAATTAAGCATTGAAAAAGGCATGCCTAAGGGTGACATTACAATACACACCCATAGAAAAGGGGTAGGACATTGACTGTAATGCAGAGCCTATCATCTAGCAAAGGGGTTCCTAACCTGGGGTGCCTGCACCCCCTGGGGGTGCAAGATGATATTCCAGGGGGTGCAAAAACTTGGGTTTTCAAAATTATACTGTATATGCATAATTCATTGCCGTTATTTTGAACTTTTATAAGGGGGGTGAGAATATATCAGAAACGTTTTAAGGGTGCGGGGTATAGAAAAGGTTGGGAGCTGCTGTTTTAGCAGGTTCGGGCCCCTTTCAGTAAATGCCCTTGTGTGATGGAATCTCCAGCCAGACTGGAGAAAGGTGTTAAGGGGGGTGGGGTGGTGAGGATTGAATCTCTGTGCTACAAAAAGCAACACAGGCCTGACCTCTCCCAGAATCATTAAAGTCTTATCTTACCATTTCCAAGCAAATGAAGTCAGTCTGGTGAGATTCTTGTAACATAGGTGATTAGCAATAAAGCTTCTGTTTGAGTCTCTTTCTGATTGGTAATGTTTGCTTTCGCCTGACACTTTGTGTGTTAAACAGCACCTTCACTAGTCCAAATTAATATAGAAAGGCAACAACGTAGGAGTAGTAGTAATAGACTTTATTGTCATTTCAACAATATACAGTACAGTACACAGTGAAAAGAAACAACGTTTCCCCAGGACCAAGGTGCTACATCAGACAACACGAATCAAAAAAGAACAGAACACAAACTACACATAACTCTAGACTAAAAATTTTAAAAAACTACAAATACAAGTATTTATAGTTCCAGTTTCTTCGTATTGAGAATTCTAATGGCTTGTAGGAAGAAACTGTTACACAATCTGGACGTCTGAGCTCCTGTATCTCTTTCCAGATGGCAAAAGAGTAAAAAGTGTGTATGAGGGGTGTGTGTAATCAGCCACAATGTTTCTGGCTTTACGGATGCAATGTGTGATGTAAATATCCATGACTGAGGGAAGAGCAACCCCGATGATCTTCTCTGCCATCCTCACTATTCACTGTAGAGTTTTGTGATCTGAAACGGTGCAGTTTCCAAACCAGGCAGTAATGCAACTGCTCAAGGTGCTCTCAATAGTCCCTCTGTAGAAGATTGTGAGGATGTGTGGTGGAAGCTGTGACTTCCTCAGTTTCCTCAGAAAGTAAAGACGCTGGTGGGCCTTCCTTGTTATGGAACAGGTGTTGAGGGACCAAGTGAGATTCTCCACCAAGTGAACACCAAGAAATTTGGTGCTCCTTATGATGTCCATGAAGGAGCCATCGATGTTCAGTGGAGAACAGTCATATTTTGTCCTCCTGAAGTCAACAACCATCTCTTTTGTTTTGTCTACATTCAGAGACAGGTTGTTGGCTTTGCACCAGTCTATTAGCTTCTCTACCTCCTCTCTATATGCTGACTCATCATTCTTGCTGATGAGACCTACCACGGTCATGTCATCAGCAAACTTAATAATGTGGTTCGAACTGTGCATTGCTACACAGTTGTGTGTCAGCAGAGTGAACAGGGGACTGAGCACACAGCCCTGAGGGGCCCCAGTGTTCAGTATGATAGTGTTAGAAATGTTATTCGCGATCCAGACTGACTGAGGTCTTCCAGTCAAAAAGTCCAGGATCCAGTTATAGAGGGAGGTGTGCAGGCCCAACAGGGCCAGCTTCCCCATCAGGTGTTGGGGAATAATAGTGTTGAATGCTGAACTAAAGTCTGTGAACAGCATATGTATGTATGAGTCCTTGTTTTCTAGATGAGTGAGAGCTAGATGGAGTGTAGTAGAGATGGCATCATCGGTGGAATGATTTGAGCAGTATGCAAACTGCAGTGGATCCAATGTCACAGGCAGCAGGGTCTTTATGTGCCTCATGATGAGCCTCTCGAAGCACTTCATGACGATGGGAGTAAGTGCAATGGGACGGTAGTCATTGAGGCAAGACTCAGATGGTTTCTTCGGCATGGGAACGATGATCATTGTCTTGAAGCACTTTGGGACAACAGTGGTGCTCAGAGAAATGTTAAAGAAGTCGGTGAAAACATCTGCCAGTTGGTCTGCACATCCGCTGAGCACTCTGCCAGAAATAATATCTGGTCCCGCAGCTTTCCGGGGGTCGACTCTACTTAGGGCTTTCCTCATGTCAGTAGTGGAGAGACAAAGTATCTGGTCGTTGGAAGGAAGTGTGGTCTTCCTTGCTGTCACGTTGTTCTGTGCTTCAAAATGGGTGTAGAAACTGTTCAACGCATCTGGAAGTGAGCCATCACTCTCACAGGCAGATGGTAATATTCTGTAATTAGTGATGGCTTGGATGCCCTGCCACATATGCCATGTGTCGCTGCTGTCCATGAAGTATTGGTGGATGCTCCGAGCATGTGCACGCTTTGCTCCTCTGATGGCCAGGGACAATTTGGCTCTCACTATTCTTAGGGCTGCTTTATCGCCTGCCCTGAATTTAGAGTCTCGAGTTTTCAATAGAGCACGCACCTCTCCAGTTATCCACGGCTTTTGATTGGGGTGTAAAATAATTTTCCTGGAGACTGTAACATTATCTTTTTTTTTTTTTTTTTTTATTGAAAAGTTTTTCAGTACATTTTAATTATTACATCCCATCCCCCAACCCTTCCCAACCCTATCCCACCCTCTCACCCTCCCCTTCCCCCCTCCCCCCCCGGACTTCCCAGAGCTAGATACAAGGTATAAAAATAAAGTAACCAATCATAAACTCCCATATACTAACAACAATAAACTATTAAATCTCTCGCACTTTAGCTCTTATAAATTGACTACAAGCAATATACTTATTCAAATGCTAGATGAAACTTTTTAGTCCCGTATTTATTCTGGATGTAATCAATCCATTTCTTCCACTCCACAATATATCGTTGTTGTGAATGGTCTTTCAAATATGCTGAAATCTTCGCCATTTCCGCCAGGTTGGAAACTTTTAAAGTCCATTCCTCTATGGTCGGCAGTTCTTCCTTCTTCCAGTATTGCCCTATTAAAAGTCTCGCTGCCGTAATTAAGTTCAACATCAAATTAATGTCCAGCACAGTAGTATCAGTAATAATGCCCAGTAAGAACAACTGCGGACAAAACTTTATCCTTTTCTTGAATATCTTCTGCATATTCCACCAAATTTTAATCCAAAATGCTTTGATCTTTTTACAAGTCCACCATATATGAAAGTACGTTGCATCTTGATCACCACATCTCCAACATTTAGGCTGATAATTCGGATACATACTTGCTAACTTTCTAGGATCTAAATGCCACCTATAAAACATTTTATAAAAGTTCTCTCTTAAATTTTGAGCTTGCGTAAATTTCACATTTCTCACCCAGATCTTTTCCCAAGTGTCCATTGTGATAACTTCCTGAATATTCTGTGCCCATTTTATCATACAATCCTTAACAATTTCTGTTTCTGAGTCAATCTCTATCAATGCAAGATATATCCGTTTAATATGCGCTGGTCCCTGATTTCTAATTTGTTTTACCAAATTTTCATCATCCATTAAAAAACCAATCTTCTGGTCCTCTTTCCACCTGGCTTGTAATTGTCCATATTGAAACCAAGTTTGTACAATCTTTTTTTCTCGTAGAAGATTATATGACTTCAAACACCACACATTCCTCTCCAAACTCAAAATTTCCTTATATGTAATCACATCATGTTTAAATCCAACATTTATATTCTCTATTGCGTGTTTGGGTATTGCCCATAACGGTATCTTATAATTTAACTTTTGTCTGTGCTTTTTCCAAACTCGCAACAAAGCATACCTCAAAATATGCATTTTAAACACATTGTCTACCTTTTTGTCATACAATAAGTATGCATGCCAACCAAATAACAAATCATGCCCTTCGAGGTTTAATAGTCTCCCCTGTGTCAAATTAATCCAATCACTTATAGCTGATAATGCAGCAGCTTCATAATATAATTTAAAATTGGGCATTCTTAGACCACCTCTTTCACGCGTATCCTGCATAATTTTAAATTTGACCCGTGGCCTTTTCCCTGCCCAAACAAATTTATTAATACCCTTCTGCCATTCCTCCAAATTTGAATCCTTTTTGAGAATGGGTATCATTTGAAACAAAAATAAAAATTTTGGCAGAACATTCATTTTTACTGCTGCAATTCTTCCCAATAATGACAATTGTAATTTTTTCCAACTATCCAATTCTTTTTGCACTTTATTCCATAACTTTTCATAATTATTTTTATATAATTTAACATTTGAGGGTGTTAAATATACCCCCAAGTATTTAACCCTTTCAACAATTTCAAATCCAGTTAAACTTTCTAAAGCTACCTTTTGTAATGCTGTCATATTTTTAGATAAGATTTTAGTTTTTTGTATGTTAATCTTAAATCCAGAAACTTTCCCATATTGCGATATTAACTCCATCAATTCTATAACAGAATCTTCTGGATGTGTCAACGTAATAACCAGATCATCCGCAAACGCCCTCAATTTATAATCCTGATCTCTTATTTGAATTCCCTTAATTATTTCCGAATTCCGTATTTTAATCAGTAATATCTCCAACGTTAAAACAAATAATAAAGGTGATAACGGGCAACCCTGCCTCGTGCCCTTTTCAATATTACATATTTCAGACAAACTATTATTAACAATTATTCGAGCTGTTTGCTTCTGATATATTGCCCTAATTGGTTGTAAAAATTCATCCCCAAAATTCATTTTATCTAATACTTTTAGCAAAAATTTCCAATCCAATTGATCAAAGGCTTTTTCAGCATCCAAAAAGATCAATGCTGCAGAGATCTGGTTATTCCTTTCCAAAAATTCCAACAAGTCAACTATATGTCTCACATTATTTTTCATTTGTCTACCACTTATAAACCCAGTTTGATCATCATGGATTACCTGTTGCAATACCCTCATCAGTCTACTAGCTAAAACCTTAGCAAATATCTTGTAGTCCGTATTCAAAAGTGATATTGGCCTATAATTTCTTGCTTGAGTAACATCCTGATCTTCTTTCGAAATTAAAGAAATAAAAGCAGTTTTCCAAGACGGAGGCACTCCTCCCCCTTTTTGAATTGTCTGAAACAGTTCCTTTAATGGCTTTATCATCTCAAACTGTAGATTTTTATAATACGCAGCAGTCAAACCGTCAGTGCCTGGTGCTTTACCTACTTTTAACTGTTTGATTGCCAAATATATTTCTTCTTCTGTTATCAACTGATTCATTTCTTCTTTTTGCTCTTGCGTAAGAACCGGAATGCTAAAGTCTTTTAAATATAAATCAATGTCCATTTCATTAATCTTGTCACTAGCATATAATTTAGAAAAAAAATCAACAAAAGTTTCCTTAATAAGATTCTGTTGATACACAATCTTTCCCTTATGTTCTATTTTGTCTATATTAGAAACCCTTTGCTTCTTTCTTAGCATATAAGCTAACCATCTGCCTGGTTTATTGGCATTGCAAAAAGTATTATGCCTTGCAAACCGTAGATTAGTTGCCACCTGATCGGCCATTAACTTATCAAATTGTCCTCTTAATAACTTAATAGTCTCTTTAGTCTTCACATCCGATGGGTTCAAAATTAAAGCCTTTTCTTTTTCCTTAATCTCTGTCTCTAATTCTTTCCTCCTAAATTCCAAATTACGTCTATATTTATTATTAAGATATATCAACACACCTCTCATATACGCCTTACTAGCATCCCATACCATTTCCATAGAAGTACCCTTATGCATATTTGTTTCAAAAAAAATCTTCATCTGTTTTTTACACACTTCCACATTTTTCTGATTTCTGAACAAGTTCTCATTTAAACGCCAGGAACGTCGTTCTCTACTGTCTTTTCCAATCTCTAACCAAACTGGGCTGTGATCAGACATAGTCTTTGAACAAATCTTTATCCTCTTAGTTCTAAAAAAAAGATCATTAGACAATAATATAAAATCAATCCTGGAAAAAGATTGATGTCTATCAGAAAAAAAAGTATAGTCCCTTTCTTGTAAATTCCTTTCCCTCCAAACATCACGTAAATCCATATTATCCATCATCTCAAAAAAAGATTTAGGCAATTTAGCATGACTTGGGGTACTTCTGTAAGATCCACTCTTATCCATTTGTACGTTCAAAACACCATTCCAGTCTCCCATAAAAATAAAAGATTTATAATCCAATTGAGTAATCCTGCTGTGTAATAAGCTATAAAAATCAGCTTGCTGTTGATTGGGCGCATATAATCCAACCAAAAGAGTTTTTTTACCTTCTAGTAACAAGTCCACAATAACATATCTTCCTTGTTGGTCTGCTTCAATTAACTCTGCTGTAATTGTATTCTTAACATAAATAACCACACCATTTTTCTTGTTAACTGCAGAAGCAATAAATTGTGTACCTAATCTTGAATTTGATAAATACTTTTGGTCCATAGCTCTAATATGTGTTTCTTGTAAGCAAATAACATCAGTCTTAAATTGCTTTAAATATTGAAAAATTTTCTTTCTCTTTTGTGGTGAGTTTAATCCATTGACATTCCAAGTTAAGAACTTAGTCACCATTTCTGGCAACCCGAAGCTTTTGAAGCGCGTCTTCCAGAATCCCTTTTACATTTTTAGGCCGCGCTCCTCCCACAGCTTGGCTATAGGTACACTTTGGAGGTTCCACAACATTCTGCTGGTCCTGCTCTTGCTCACGTCTAGCTCGTCTCGAAGCAGCACGCGTAATCTTCTGGTCTTTTACTTCTTCTGATACTGTTGAAATTTGTGTCACTCCTGCTGCATTCTCATCTATCTGTGTTCCTTGGGCATCATAAGACTTTCCCTCCTTTGTTGGTTCCAGAAGTGGTATGGGGATTGCTTTTAAAACATTGCTATAAAAATCACGTGCCTGCAACACTGTAGCAAGACGGTATCTTGTATCTTCAAACATTACCACCATACCCACTGGGATCTCCCATCTGAACCTGATATCACGTCGCTTAAGCTCCTGTGCCAGAAATGCAAATTCCTTTCGTTTCCTTAGAATTTTTGGAGGGATCTCTTTTAAAACCAAAACTTCTTGATCTGCAATCACAAGCTTAGTATTGTAAGAGACTTGAATAACTTCATTCCTGGTTGCTCTCTTTGTAAAATAAACAACCACATCTCTAGGTAATTTCCTTTGTCTCGCAATCCAGGAGTTAACACGGAAAATTTTGTCTATATCTTCTGCAATTCCTTCAGCTGGCCTTCCCAGCACGTCTTCGAGAGCAACAGAAACTAATTTCTTCAAATCTTCCTTGAGGTTCTCCTTAAGACCCCTAATTCTCACAGCAAACTCCATTTCGTGATATTGTACCAATGTCAGGTCATAATCAATTTTATCCACCACATTCTCAGTCTCTAGTATCTTTGCATCCAATTTAGTATTATTTTGAGTGAGATCCTCCACTCTTTCGTCAAGGCGTTCAATACATATCGCCATGCCTTGAAATGCAAGCAAGATGTCCTCCCTTATTACTGTAAACTTTTCTGTCAACTTCTCATCCATCTTTTCATCTATCATCTCAGCCAAATGCTGTGAATGCTTTTCCAAAGCATCTTGCAAAACTTTAACTGTTAAAACAGGCGAAGGTAGAGGTGCAGGAGGTACTAACACTTGCGCTGAAGGTTGCGGCTGGGGGGAAGCCCCCGCAGTTTTAGTAAGTTTAGAAGATTTAGCCGCCATTTTTCCCCTCTTTTGCAACTACGCACTTTCACTTTCAAAGTCTTCAATGTGAATTGAGCCAAAGATCAAAAGTTCACTTACTCCTTATTCTCTTGCATCGCTCTGCCTGCTTTCATTATCTTCCAAAGTCCATTCTTGTAGGCAGGGATGGTTGCGTTCGCCTTGTTCTGCTCCAAGAAAAACGGAGCAGACACGCTGCGCAGCCCGGAGAAATCCAAGCTTCGGGGGGGCTCAATCTTTCAGCCGCCAGAACTTTAAGCCCTGGCGGCCCCAGAGAGCCCTTCCCCTACTTGGAAACTCACCCCCTCCTCTTCTCCCGAGGAGGGGGCTTCCGAACCGCCGAAACAGCTGATCGGTGCTGTTTTCGGCGGTTCTACAGAGCCGCGAAGCTGACAAGCTAAAAGCAGCTGTCGGCGGCGGCGCCTTGCCACCCGGAAGTCCCGAGACTGTAACATTATCAATGCACTTGCTGATATAGCTGGTCACTGATGATGTATACTCCTCTAAGTCATTGGAGTCACCATTGGTTGCAGCCTCCCTAAACATGTCCCAGTCAGTGCATTCAAAACAGTCCTGAAGAGCAGAGATGGCTCCTGCTGGACAGGTCCTCACCTGCTTCCATACTAGCCTTGAATGCCTGATGAGTGGTCTGTATGCTGGAATTAGCATAACAGAGATGTGTTCTGAATGACCGAGGTGGGGGCAGGGCTTTGCCTGATATGCACCCAGGATGTTTGTATAAACAACATCCAGCATGTTTTCCCCTCTGGTTGCAAAGTCCACATGAAATTTAGGGAGCACAGTTCTGAGATTTGCATGATTGAAATCTCCAGCAACAATAAATAATCCATCAGGGTGTGTGTTCTGCAGTTCGTTGATAGTCCGGTAAAGTTCACAGAGTGCTTCCTTAGCATTAGTGCTAGGTGGAATATACACTCCGAGTATAAAAGCAGTGGTAAATTCCCTGGGTAAATAAAAAGGTCTACATCTCACAACCATAAACTCCACAAGCGGTGAGCAGTAGGTGGAAACGAGGACAGAGTTTATACACCATTCTGTGTTGATGTAAACACACAGTCCACTGCCACGGGTCTTACCACACAGAGCTTCGTTCCTATCGCCACGAAACACGGCTAACCCATCCAACTGAATAGTAGCATCCAGAACTCTATCACTCAGCCATGTCTCCATAAAAACAAAGACACAGCAATGTCTGTACTCACGCCGCGTAGCTTGCTGGAGTCTGATGTAATCTAATTTATTGTCCAGGGAACAAACATTTGCTAGCAAGATAGATGGTAAAGCAGGCCGACTAAAGTTAGCCTTTAACCTAGCATTTACCCCTGCTCGTTTTCCGTGCTTCCGCTTCCTCTCGCACCGCTTCCAATGCCCTCTCCTCCATCCTTCGGCTTCTGGTGATGCCAGGATCTGAAGGCCTGGGCTTTGGAGCAAGCCGAGGTTATGCAGCTTCCTCTGCAAATCTTCGGTAATAATGTTATTGAAGTTGTTGGAGTTGTTTCTGAGTTTCCATAGTGTCTCACAATGGTACACGTAAACACCAGTTGCTCCAACATCCATATGTTGTGTAAGACAGCTACCACATAAAAAAGATAGCAGCACTTTGGATCTGCAGTGGCTGCTGCGAGCTTCTGCTGCACCGCCAAAATGGTGAAAGGTTAAATAGTTTTAATCATGCTTTAGAATGTGAAGGACACATGGAGACAAGCTAGCTGGATTTTTTTATAATGAAAGATGATCCAGAAATGAATCAAAGTATCAATCAGTCTCTTTCAATTTTATAACTGGTCAAGATTCTACCTTCCTGGCTCTTCTAGGGAGAAAATTCACCCAGTTTTCCACCATGACAATGAATAGCTCATTTTAGCAGGCTCCAAGATTTCCTAGTGGTGGTTGGTTACAGAAAATTATTGATCATACAGCTTTTATGCCTTCTCTAACATTAAAAATAAAACAAAACCAAAAAACTATTTCTGTACCAGAAAAGGCATCTCAAAGACCCATATAGCTCATTTTGTGTTTTTGCAGCCACAGTGTCTCGCTGGGGAGAAAATGTGGTAAAGCGGCAACCTCAAATAGTAGAACAGAGTTCTGCTTTGTATTTTGGCTGATACCAGAGCACCTTGGCCTCCATGCGGGAAGTTTCTGGGGCAACAAATTTTGGTTTAGTCTACAACCTGCTGAGAGAGGGTATATGTTATGAGCAGGCCTCTTGACTCCACAGGCAAAAGAAGAAAACCTTTGGCCTGAAGTGAAAAGCCAAACAGCCTCTAACAAAACTGGTTCTCCTCACATGTAGTAGGATCTCTGCCATTTCTCTGGAGCTGGCCAGGCATAATTTTTCAAGGCAATTTAAATGAAATTGCATGGGCTGCCTCACTGTTGGAAGTTGGGCCTCTTCTTTGACGGTTGGCTGAAGCTGTGAAAAGTCTCACTTATCACAACTTTGTAAAACATCAACTTCACCCACATTTTACAAAAATAAAATATTAGGATACAAAAATGGCTTTTGGGTTATCAGCCTTTTTAACATAGCATTCATAATTTGGACTGGCAAAGCAATAGTTACCATCTCTCAGTATGAGAGATATAATTTGAGGCTTTCCAGGTATAAGGAGAACTGAGAAGGCAGGTCCCACACTTTTCAGGTGCCCAGTTACTGAAGCAGAATAATTTTCAGACCAAAAATTTGTGGAGGAGACACTCAAAAGGAAGGCTAGAGAGAAGTTTCCTGAAGATGGGCTTCAGCACCAGTCCAAAAGCTCAGAAGAAAAAAAAAACCCTGTTCTCGGTGACTGACCCAAATTGGATCCTGCCACACTATCCTGGGACGTGTATATTCAATGCTTTTTTTTCTAAAAAAAAAGGTGCCGGAACTCTCATCTTGGTGGGCGCAGGAGGCGGGGGGTGGGGGTGGTCACAGGTCACAGGTCACTGGTCACAGGTGCGAAGGGTGTTGGCAGCGGGCTCCCCCCCCCCGGGGCTGGAGCCGGCATGGCTGGTGCTGTGGGAGCAGCACAGCCCACTCTATATGGCAGGGCTGCGTGGTGCGGGCAGCGGAGGTGGTGCGGGTCAGGCAATGTTTTAATCTTATGATTTTAAAAATATATTTTTTTCTATTGTAAGTTTCCTCAAACCTCGCCATGTAGATTGCATACAAATATTATATAATTGGTAAATAAAGGTAGAACATATGATAAATATACATCAAATGATAATATGCTTCCCTACAAAGTCAATTCTTGCTCAATGACAGACCAAGGAGTTAACTCGGAAAGGCAAGAGGAAAATCTAGAAGAGATCTGTGCAACTTGTAGAAGGGAAAGGCCCACACTGATAAATTAAAAATCTTTGTGGTCTGCAAAGGAATGCTGGTGGGCTAATCAATGATTTGGTGACTAGAGGAGCATCTACCGTGTTGGAGCTTGTGGTCATGGTAAGCCATGGAGGCACTAGGCAACATGACTTTCAGGGCAGTGGTGGTGATTTTATTACTTTTTTTTTTTTTTAAGTCTGTGCTCTGTCCAAGGGTGCTTGGTAGGCTGCATGTACAGGCCTGGTCTAGAATTTATTTTGGAGCATTCAACTATCTAGAGCAGGCATGTCAAACTCATTTTGTTTGAGGCAACTTCTTATAAAAGAATTGCCATTAATTTGTTTTAATAAAATAATTTAAATCAATTTTTCACTTGATTTAAAATTAAGTGAATTATCTTTATCTTTATTAGACTTATATACCGCCCTTCTCCCGCATGACTCAGGGTGGTTCACAAGGTTTTTAAAATAACAATACAACAATTACAAAAATTAAGAACAGTTAAAATAATTACATTTAGACCTTGAATAAATATAAAATCCCAATTAAAATCCAATTAAAACCCCAATTAATCCTCTCAGTCCAGGCCAGAAAGCTCAAAGAGCCAAATCTTCAGGTCCCGGCGGAATGAGCGAAGGTCAGGGGCAATCCTAAGCTCTACGGGCAGCTGGTTCCAAAGGGCAGACGCACCCACAGAGAAGGCCCTCCCCCTGGGTGTTATCCACCAACAATCTTTTACCAGCAGTACCCTGAGAAGACCCTCCCTGTGGGAGTGCACAGGACGAAGGGAGCTTGATGCCGGCAGCAGGTGTTCCCTCAAGATATCCCGGACCCAAGCCATTTAGGGCTTTATAGGTCATCAAAAGCACCTTGAATCTCACCCGGAGGGCAACCGGAAGCCAATGCAGCTCACGGAGCAGAGGTGTTACATGGGAGTATTGGGAAACCCCCATCACAACCCGCACGGCTGCATTCTGCACCAGCTGAAGCCTCTGAGTGGTCCTCAAGGGCAGCCCCAGTGTATTGGTTGACAATGAGATTTTTTTTTTAGTACAATTGCCAAATGCAATAAACGGGTTTTAGGTATATGTTACTGGAAGGAAAAACCAATCCCTGCTGTGTTACTGATCCCAGAGAAACAAACATTTGCATATATGCAGGTATCCTTAGGGTGCCATAGTTATGGATGAGAAATATTGGTTACAAAGTTGGCATTTCTGGATGTAATACAGATATTTTGGACTTATTTTTGTTTCTTTGCATGTTTGATATTTTTAAAAAGGTATATGCTACTGACTACGCTTATGCACATATGTAACATGATCACTGCTTGTCAAAAATTTTACTATACAGATAATACCACCAGAAATTATTTTAGCCTTTTTAATAAATGTTGTTATTGATGTTAAGCTCACCAGGGAAAACATCATATATTGTTATGTATATACTAGGTTAATTATTTAAAGACTGAAGTGCAACATAACTAGATTCTAAATAATCTATTTTTCAAAACACACAACAGTCCAAACAGTAAAAGTAAAGTCCAAATTAAGAATATTTCATTCTTAAGAATTGTTTAGATTCAAAATAGTTTTCAAGAGTGTACAAAAGATACTATTTTTTTTCTAGAATCAGCTAAATTAGACATATTACATTTAGAAAAATGTTTCTCATTTCTTTCCTTTTATCTTTGATTTCATTGCAGAGATGTTAACATAAGAAATAGATTATTTTGTTATCTAATTTTACCTTCCAAAAGACAGAAGCAGATGAAAAATGTGAGGTTCTTTCCTGTTGGCTTTTCTGAATTAGCTGTTTTAGATTCTAAAAGTTTAGTTCCTAAAGAAGTAATCCTGTAAATAATCTTAATGTCCTCCTCTAGTGCAGGGGTAGGCAACCTTGGCTCTTTTATGACTCAAGGACTTCAACTCCCAGAATTCCTGAGCATGGCTCAGCTTGGAAACCTCTCCCTTTCCGCTCAGCATGGCTGGCTCAGGATTTCTGGGAGTTGAAGTCCATGAGTCATAAAAAAGAGCCAAGATTGCTAGCCCTGCAATAGGCTTAGGAAAGCCAATAAGGGAGCTGGGATTTTTTTTGGTGTTTTTTTTTTGCAAAAAAAAGGTGCCAGAACACTGTTCTGAGCGTTCTATGAGAAAAAAAGCCCTGCGTATATTCACCTTCATTCATCAAAAGGAAATCCTGGTGGTGCAGTGGTTAAAGTGCAGAATTGCAGGCAAGCTCTGCCCTCAGACTCGAGTTCAATCCTGACAGGGCTCAAGATTGATTCAACCTTTCATCTTCCAAGTTTGGTAAAATGAAATGTAGGGGGCAATATGCAAATAATGCTGTGTATTGAAAACTGCCCTGAAAGTGGTCTAAAGGACTGTGGGACAATATACAAGTCTAAATGCTATTGCTCTTGCTATCTAAGGAGCAGAATGTCTACCAATCTAATGGTCCATTTGATCTTCTCCGATGGATATCCCAAGTCTGCGACATTTAAAATATGAAGTATATGTTCATATTTCCCACCCAAAACTATAACAGTCCATTGACATGTTATTTTAATGACCATCACTTTTCCTCTCCCGATGATCAATATGTATTAACTCTAAACATGCACTAAGCATGATTACATGTAACTGGGGTACACTAGTATGGCTTATTTAATATATTCTGAATTATTGCTTCTTTATGGAGGTCTGCACAGTACTGATTTTGCTTTAGATTTATTAGTAGTAAAACTGGCATTCCAAAACTGAGAAATATTTCATAGATAATGTGAGTGGGATTAATTTTTCATTATCATCTATTTCTCTCTATTTCTCCAACCTGTACTCTGCTATATCCACTGAAAGAAGAAATTAGCAGGCACTATCAGAGCACAATTACGATTGCAAAATCATGGTTACTGTGCCAAAAGGTAACTACAGTTCAAGGCATTTCTTACTGAATGAGCAGCTTCAGCTATATTTCCACATTTCCTCCATAACCTCCGAACCAAGTAACCTCAGGTGATATTCAAAAACATGACCTAGCAAAAAGATAAAAAAGGGTTGATGTAGAGTTGGTTTCTCTCTTTGCAGCAAGTGGCTTCCTGCAAGCCAGTGTCAAAGGAAACAGTTGCTTCTTCATTAATGGAGATGTACAGTAGTTCATGCTCATCAAAAGCCAACCAATAATGGTTAATTGAACAGTGTAACCCTATGAATTCAAATCCTCTCTCAGCCATGCAAATCATTAGATGATCTGGATCCAGTTACACTCTTTTAGTATAATCTATCTTCCAATATAGCATTATGTTATTATTATTGTGGTTCATCATACAAACAGCCAGATGTTTAAACAGGATTTGACATTTTTATCCATGTAGTGAATCCTTCCCAAGGACCTGGATAGGCATATGTTGTTAGGGTTTGGGGTTTTTTGGGGGGGATAGTGTTAAAAGTATTGTTGCAGGATGTAAGCTGTTCCAAGTAAACAGTTTGCAATTGACTGATCGTTATTTTGTCTGTGCCCATGGTTTTCAAGAGGTGCTCCAGATGTTTGGAGTTTGCACCCTATTATTATTGATACTACAATATTTCTTTGTTCCCAATCTTGGTTTATTTATGATGAGTAAAGACTTTTTCTGTCAGGAGTTCTGCAGCTGCTGGTTACTCACCTAACAGTGCCGACTCCCGTAGCCCATTTGTCACCAGATGTCCAGGAACTCCCAACACCTTTGTTGATCTGGACAATGACCAATCCAGTTTAGGTTTCTGTAAATTATGCCCCAACATATTGTTTATGGGAGAGATATTCCTTGTCTTCCTCCTCCTCCTCCCACCATTATTACAAAAATCAGAATAGTGCAAGCTATGGTATTCCCGGAGACATCTATGGAAGTGAAAGTTGGACTTTGATGTAAGGTAGAAAGAGTATTAATGCTTTGCAGTTAGCTGTTGCAGTTAGTGTGGACAGTCAAAAATTCAAAAAGTGGACCATTGAACAAATCAGCCCTGGTCTCTCA
>JAKJMR010018375.1:208919-222457 GCA_024449315.1 Daboia siamensis | reverse complement strand
CTATTCTATTCTATTCTATTCTATTCTATTCTATTCTATTCTATTCTGGAGGCAGAGAGGATGATGTTGGGGCAGGAACAATGAGAAGATATGGATCTGACATAAATTAACTTCTTCCTACTGAGAATTGCCATTGCTAAATGATGGAGTTGTGAAGCATGATGCCATGTGACCGCATAGCAATCCTGACAGTCCCCATTGCTATTTTTAAGCAAAGATCATTGGGCCATTACGTGAAGATCTCACATGATCCCATCACTTTTGTTAAGCAAAGAGCATGGCTCATTAAGTGAGAATGTCACATGACCATAACCTAGGACTTCCTGACGGCTACCCCTAAGCAAAGTCAATGAGGAAGCCAGCAGGAGATTGCAAATCCCAGGTGAATCCCAAGCAGGCCAGAGGGCACATGAGTCCTATGGAGTGAGATGGGGGCAGAAGGAGATACTGCAGCAAATACACGGGGGCAGGGGAAGAGGTGAGGTGGTGCAAGCGCGCTACTGGGTATGAGATCCCTGGGAACATGTACTCCGTAACAAGGCTCCTCCGGAGAAAAACTGGTGGGAGCGACTTTGTCAAGCACTGGGGAAATCAGGAGATTCAGGCAGTTCAAATGAGTATAAAGATTTATTGCGAGCTTAAACTCTCTACATGAATCTGACCAACTGGCAGTTAAGGGAAATGAGTGGGAGATAAGAGAGGCATTCAAGGTGAGATGGACTTGATCTCTTGCCAAGGTGCAGGGACTGGTGACTTATGATGCGCTGGACTCCTCCCTTGGGCTCAGCCTGGTCATCTCTTACAGACTTGCAGTCATCCCTGCTAGCTTCTCCATTGACGTTGCTTGTTGGAAGCAGGCAGGAAAAGTTGCAAAAGCTGATCACATGCTCTCATGATACTGAAATTGTGTGAGCCATTTGCCAAGCAGCTGGATCGTGATCGTGTGACCATAGGGGTGCTGCAGTGGCTGGAATTTATGAGGATCTGTCATAAGTGCCAGTTCTTCAGTGCCACCTTAACTCTGAATGCTCACTGAATGACTGGATATTAGATCAGGACTATCTGTATAAGAGAGTAAGTAGGTGCACAATGAGGAATAAACCAACTATTTGCTTAGTACAGGGGTAGACAACCTTGGCTCTTTTATGACTCATGGATTCCAACTCCCAGAATTCCTCAGCCAACCTGGCTCAGCTTGGAAACCTCTCCCTTTTCCCTCAGCATGGCTGGCTCAGGAATTCTGGGAGTTGAAGTCCACCAGTCATAAAAGAGCCCAGGTTGTCTACCCCTGGCCTAGTGCTTCTGAGGCTGCCAGTGACTCCACATTCTTCTCGATGTGTTTTCTCCTTTGTGTGCCTGCTTATCTTCTTATAAACTCTCCTTTTCCAATGAATTTAAAGGCAATGTGTTTCTCTTCTTGCTAATTATCCCAGTGTGGGGGTAAGCATTCTAAAGGGTGAGGGAGGGAGGAAAAGCAAAACACAGTCATGATCATGTGATTTCCCAATTAGCAATTACTTAATTACAGAGCTCCCCTTCATGGATTACTGCCTTGTCGTGGCGAAGGGGCTTGCGTAATTCAATGAAGCTATGAGCTATGCCATGCAGGGCCACTCAAGACGGAAAGGTCATAGCAGAGAGTTCTGACAAAACATGATCCACTGGAGAAGGAAATGGCAACCCACTCCAGTATCTTTGCCATGAAAACCCTATGGACAGTACCAAAAGGCAAAACAATGTGACACTGGAAGATGAGCCCCTCAGGTCGGAAGGCGTCCAATATGCTACTGGGGAAGAGCACAGGGCTAGTACTAGTAGTGCCAGAAAGAATGAAGTGACTGGGCCAAAGCTGAAAGGACGCTCAGCTGTGGATATGTCTGGTGGTGAAAGGAAAGTCCGATGCTGTAAAGATTTTTTCTCCATAGGAACCTGGAATGTAAGATCCATGAATCAAGGAAAGCTGGACATGGTCAAACAAGAGATGACAAGACTGAACATAGACATCTTAGTATCAGCGAACTAAAATGGACAGGAATGGGTGAATTTAATTCAGATGACCATCAGGTATACTACTGCGGGCAAGAATCCCTCAGAAGAAATGGAGTAGCCTTCATAGTCAATAAAAGAGTAGGAAAAGCAATACTGGGATACAATCCTCAAAATGACAGAATGATCTCAGGTCGAATCCAAGACAAACCATTCAATATCACAGTAGTCCAAGTCTATGCCCCAACCACCAGTGCTGAAGAAGATGAAATTGACCGGTTCTATGAAGCCCTACAGCACCTTATAGAACTAACACCCAAAAATGATGTTCTTATCATCATGACGGATTGGAATGCTGAAGCCAAAAGATAACTGGAATAACAGGCAAGTTTGGCCTTGGAGTACAAAATGAAGCAGGGCACAGGCTGATAGAATTTTGTCAAGAGAATACGATGGTGATAGCAAACACTCTTTTTCAACAACCAAGAGACGGCTTTACACATGGACATCACCAGACGGTCAACACAGAAATCAGATTGACTATGTGCTCTGCAGCCAAAGATGGAGAAGCTCTGTACAGTCAGTAAAAACAAGACCAGGAGCTGACTGTGGCTCAGACCATGAGCTTCTTGTTGCAAAGTTTAGGCTTAAATTAAAGAAAGTAGGGAAAAGCGCTAGGCCAGTCAGGTATGAATTAAATCATATCCCTGTTCAATATACAGTAGAGGTGACACATAGATTTAAGGAATTAGATCTGATAGAATAGAGTGCCTGAAGAACTATGACAGAGGTTCGCAACATTGTACAACAGGTAGCAAACAAAACCATCCCAAAGAAAAAGAAATGCAAGAAAGCAAAATGGCTGTCTGAGGAAGCTTTGCAAATAGCTGAGGAAAGGAGGGAAGCGAAAGGCAAGGGAGAAAAAGAAAGATATGCCCAATTAAATGCAGAATTCCAAAGAATAGCTAGAAGAGATAAGAATGCCTTCTTAAATGAACAATGCAAAGAAATAGAAGGAAACAATAGAATAGGGAGGAACAGAGATCTTTTCAAGAAAATTGGAGAGATGAAAGAAACGTTTCATGCAAAACTGGGCATGATAAAGGACCAAAATGGCAGGGACCTAACAGAGGCAGAAGAGATTAAGAAGAGGTGGCAAAATTACACAGAACTATACAAGAATGAGCTTGTCCCTGATAATCACAATGAGGTGGTCACTGACCTCGAGCCAGACATCCTAGAATGTGAAGTGAAGTGGGCCTTAGAAAAGCTAAGCAACAACAAAGCTAGTGGAGGTGACATTATTCCAGCTGAGCTATTCAAAATCTTAAAAGACAATGCAGTAAAAGTGCTACATTCAATTTGCCAGCAAATTTGGAAAACTCAACAGTGGCCACAGGATTGGAAAAGATCAGTTTACATTCCAATTCCAAAGAAAGGCAGTGCCAAAGAATGTTCAAACTATCACACCATTGCACTCATTTCTCATGCTAGTAAAGTTATGCTTAAAATTCTACAAGCTAGACTACAGCAGTATGTGGATCGAGAACTACCAGAAATACAGGCAGGATTTCGAAGAGGCAGAGGAACTAGAGATCAAATTGCCAACATACGCTGGATCATGGAAAAAGCTAGAGAGTTCCAGAAAAACATCGACTTCTGCTTCATTGACTATGCTAAAGCCTTTGATTGTGTGGATCATAACAAACTGTGGCAAGTCCTTAAAGAGATGGGCATACCAGACCATCCTATTTGTCTCTTGAGAAACCTATATGCAGGCCAAGAAGCAACAGTGAGAATTGGACACGGAACCACTGATTGGTTCAAAATTGGGAAAGGAGTCCGGCAAGGCTGTATACTGTCGCCTTGCCTATTTAACTTATATGCAGAGCACATCATGAGAAAGGCAGGGCTAGATGAATCAAAAGTTGGAATTAAGATTACTGGAAGAAACATCAACAACCTAAGATATGCAGATGATACCACTCTAATGGCAGAAAGTGAAGAGGAACTAAAGAGCCTCTTGTTGCGAGTGAAGAAGGAGAGTGCAAAACTTGGGTTGAAACTAAAGATTAAGAAAACCAAGATCATGGCATCTGGCCCTCTCAATTCCTGGCAAATAGATGGGGAAGAAATGGAGGTATGACAGATTTTATTTTCCTGGGCTCCAAGATCACTGCAGATGGGGACTGTAGCCAAGAAATTAAAAGACGCTTGCTACTGGGGAGGAAAGCCATGGCAAATCTAGACAGCACACTAAAAAGCAGAGACATCACCCTGTCAACAAAAATCCGTATAGTCAAGGCTATGGTCTTCTCAGTTGCAATGTATGGCAGTGAAAGCTGGACCATAAGAAAGGCTGAGCGCCAAAGAATTGAGGCCTTTGAACTCTGGTGCTGGAGAAGACTCCTGCGAGTCCCTTGGACTGCAAGGCGATCAAACCGGTCAGTCCTAGAGGAGATCAACCCTGACTGCTCTTTAGAAGGCCAGATCCTGAAGCTAAAACTCAAATACTTTGGCCACCTAATGAGGAGGAAGGACTCACTGGAGAAGAGCCTAATGCTGGGAAAGATTGAGGGCAATAGAAGAAGGGGACGACAGAGAATGAGGTGGCTAGATGGAGTCACTGAAGTAGTAGGCGTGAGCTTAAATGGACTCCAGCAGATGGTAGAGGACAGGAAGGCCTGGAGGAACATTGTCCATAGGGTCGCGATGGGTCAGACATGACTTCACAACTAACAACAACAACAAATTACAGAGCTGCCAAACCCAATTGTGGTTGCAAAATGAGGACAACTCGTATTGCATGTTTGTAATATTTATACAGGGACGCAGTGGATCAGTGGGTTAGGACATTGAGCTTGTCGATCAGAAGGTCGGCAGTTTGGCGGGTCAAATCCCAAGTGCCGTGTAAGAGAGTGAGCGCCTGTTACTGGTCCCAGCTTCTGCCAACCTAGCAGTTCGAAAGCACGTAAAAATGCAAGTAGAAAAATAGGGACCACTCCGGTGGGAAGGTAACAGCGTTCCGTGCGCCTTTGGCATCTAGTCATGCCAGCCACATGACCATGGAGACATCCTCGGACAAGCGCTGGCTCTTCGGCTTTGAAACGGAGATGAGCACCGGCCCCTCGAGTCGGAAAAGACTAGCACACATGTGCGGGGGAACCTTTACCTTTACCTTTAATATTTATAGAGCCATTAGGGTTTTTAACTGCTATGCTTGTCTTGGACAAGCACAGCTCTATTTTCACACCAACACTATAACAGAGGCAGAGTTGCAAAAGATGGACACAACCAGGGTTACCCTTTGAGTTTCCAGGTAGAATCGAAATTTGAGTCTGGGTCTCCTCGCCCCTAATCTACTCTGACATTGTAGTTTTAGCTCATTTCAATGTGGGATACTCCAGATTCCCACCAGATGGCAGCCAAGAGATACATAAAACTCTCTTTGTCTTCCAGATGTTTTTGGCTCAGATGTTATTAGGTGTTAAATGAAAACATTTTATGTCATCTGGGATAGAGAAGGGTTTTTTTTGATTGAAAGACATTTGAAACAGGACAAAGTCTGGGAAGCAGAGGGTTTTTTTGGACAAATATTTTATATACATCAAGAAGGATCCAACTCAGTTATTTCCTGATAGAACATGAGTTCAGGAACGATCATGGCTTATATTTTACTATCTGAAGAGACTGTAGACTAACACAAAACTGATCAGGTAAAAGAGAAAACATACCCAGCCTAAAACACTTTGAAGTGTATTGTAAGAAAGGATCTCCTAACTTGCAAAGCCATCAAGAGTCAATTAAATTGTCTAAATAAATAAATTCTGACTGCCGTAAGATACAAATGTAATGAATCAAATTAATAATAATAGAAATTATTAGGAAAAAATTGTCATATAGCTTAAGATAAGAGCACAGAAGCCATTGCATCTAAAGACAACTTATTGCTATTTGATGATGAGTACTCTTTCGTTCAAAAGCCATCATTTCGGGGGAGTGACTGCAAATTCTTAGGGGGAAAAAAAGGTTTCATCTGCTCCCTCTAATATCCAGCCACGTGGCCCCTTATGGCTCTTTATGGTATGTTTATGTTAAATTTATCTCTGGCCAAATATGGCTGCCTAGCATTTCTCAAGCTGTTGCTAAAACAGAACGTTCTGATTATCAGAGTAGTTTTTCCAAAATTGCCTTACATCACTGATGCAGCTATTATGTCAGCCTTAGTGGATAGAACAAATAACACAACAGCCTACCCAGATTTTTTTTAATCTTTTTGTCTGCTTGCAACATCTCATTATGCAATATGCCCTAGATCAGGGGTAGGCAGCCTTGGCTCTTTTATGACTCATGGACTTCAACTCCCAGAATTCCTGAGCCAGTCTCCTTTCATCCCCAAAACTGTATCCCTACAACAATCCTTAACCAGATTATTAAAAGTTGTTTTCTGGGTTTGCACAGGCTTTTGAACAATTGATGACCTCAGTGGGTTTTACATACAGGATGCAAAAAAACAAACCAAGTTTTAAAGTAAGCAGGTTCGGTATATTTTGCAAATGGAGAAATACACCTTCGGATGAATTGGTTAACCTTTGCCTTGTGAACAAGTGCACATAATCCTCGACTTACAACCATTTGTTTAGCGACCGTTCAAAGTTACAACGGCACCGGAAAAGTGACTTATGACCGGTTCTCACCCTTAACATCCTTGCAGCATTCCGACAGCCCCCAAATCAAAATTTGGACTTTTGGCAACCAGTGTGTATTTACCAAGTTTGCATCATTTGATCACCCTTTGCGATCTTTCCCAGCCAGCTTCCAACAGGCAAAGTCAATGGGGGAAGGCAGATTCACTTAATGATGGCATGATTTGCTTAACAACTTCAGTGATTTGCTTAATCTGGGCAAAAATATAAAAAGATTATAAAATCAGACACAACTCATTCAATAACCATCGCTCTTCAGCAATGGTAATTCTGGCCCCACTTGTGATCATAAGTTGAGGACTACCTGCCCACAAATTTTTTTATAGAAACTGGAACACAGCCAAACAGAGAAAAAAAAATCCCTATCCTTCTCTTTCTTTATCTAAGACAAGGTCTTCAAACCTGGCCCTTTTGTGACTTGTGGACTTCAACTCCCAGAATTCCTCAGTCAGTGTGCCTGGCTGAGGAATTCTGGGACTTGAAGTCCACAAGTCATAAAAGGGCCAAGTTTGAAGACCCCTGATCTAAGAATTCACTGATATTGGGAATACTGAGGGGCCCTTCGTGCTTTCTGAGTTTAGTTATTTTCTTGCAGACATTTCATTACCCAAACTAGGTAACATCATCAGTGGTGGTGGGATGGATGATGTTACCTAGTTTGGGTAATGAAATGTCTGCAAAAAAAAAAAAAAAACAAGCTCAAAGAGCACCAATGACCCTTCATTTCAACCCTGAGCTACAAATATTCATTTTTTTTATTGGTATTGGGAATACTTTAATTTGGTTCCTTCCAAAGTCAGGGGATGCTAAATCTTACTGTTGGCTAAAATGTTATGCTGCTGTGAATAGGAACTCAATCTTGAGCTGTTCCAAGAGTTTGTCTTGTTGAGGAATAAAGGCAGGTGGTCGGAAGACTGAAAAATTGTATGCCATATTTTGTAATGGGATTCAAGCTTGTTAATGCTTCTGTTGCACTAGATCAGAGGTTGGGAACATTGGCCCTTCTGTGACTTGTGGACTTCAACTCCCAGAATTCCTGAGCCAGCCAATTCTGGGAGGAAGTCCACAAGTCATAAAAGAGCCAAGGTTCCCCACCCCTGCACTAGATGATAGCTTCCTATGATCAATGCTGTTGGGACTGTGTAACTTAAACAAGGGGATATTAAAAGGAGATTGGAGTGCAATTTTTACATACTCTAAGGGCTATCATAGGGTTGAAGGTGTGGATCCCTGGCTCCTTGGAGAGATGCCTGTGACTCTTTCATACTCCATCTTGGTCCTTCTCCTTTTCACCATCTAAGAGTTACATAAACCTGAAGGATGGAACTGGAAACGTCCAGTTTATGCATGTGAACATTTGTGAAAATCATCTGAGCAACAATCAATGATTTTCTGAAGATTTATGCAAATCTGTGGACTTCAGCTCCCAGGATTCCCTAGCCAACAACGGCTGGCTGAAGAATTCTGGGAGTTGAAGTCCACACATCTTAAATCTGCTGAGATGGTGAAATACTGGTATAGAGACAGGCAAACCCTCGCACCTAGCTACCTACATCATGCCTACAGCAGAGTAAAAGTGTGGATGGATTCCAGGGAACAAAGGCATAAAATTAACTTTGTTTATCTCTCCAGCTGCAATTTGTCTAAGAGCAGGGGTAGGGAACCTTGGCTCTTTTATCACTTATGGACTTCAACACCCAGAATTCCTGAACCAGCCATGCTGACTCAGGAATTCTGGGAGTTGAAGTCCACAAGTCATAAAAGAGCCAAGGTTCTCTACCCTTGGTCTAAGAGGGAACACAAAATAAATCCTTAATGGTATCTACAACTCTATTGCCCCCTTGTGGCCAATAGGTCATGAGGTGCCTTTGTATTCTTATCAGTGAAATGGGTATGAACAAACTGTTAGGAGAAGGAAGATTAATTATGTACGTTTTTGAAACTGTGTTCAAGAACCCGTCACAGTAATTAAAATATTTGGCACTTAGAAGATATTTGTAGGTAGACTGAAAAAGAGTCAACTAAGTAAATTAACTTGCTAAGTTTGCTATATGGAATGAACGTGGGAAATCTTTTCTTGCGTTGTCGAGGTTCTAGAAAGAGAGAAGAGCAACAAAGGTGATTAAGGGACTGGAGGCTAAAACATATGAAGAACGGCCGCAAGAACTGAGTTTGTCTAGTTTAATGAAAAGGAAGACTAGGGGGCGACATGATAGCAGTGTTCTAATATCTAAGGTGTTGCCACAAACCTATTCTCCAAAGCAGGACAAGAAGCAATGGATGGAAACTCATCATGGAGAGAAGCAACCTAGAACTAAGGAGGAATTTCCTGACAGTTAGAAAAATTAATCAGTGGAACAACCTGCCTCCAGAAGCTGTGAATGCTCCAACACTGGAAGTTTTTAAGAAGAGACTGGACAACCATTTGTCTGAAATGATACAGGGTTTCCTGCATGAGCAGGGGGTTGGACTAGGTGACCTCCAAGGTCCCTTCCAACTCTGTTATTCTGTTACATCCTGCAATCTTGTTGATTTGTTCTGTAAAACTAAAAGTAGGAAAGAACATTCTCATTACTTTCAAACATTTTTTTTTTGCCATGAAGAGAGGTGAGCAGGATTGAAAGTTTCCCAACAGGAGAAGCTAAAAATTTAATTTTTACTTGGAAACACCCCCCCCCCCGCCCACCCAAGAATAATACTTATTTTATCTTGATCCAAACAGCAATTGAAAGAAGAAAATGACACCTCTGAGACCTCTATGACTCCTTACCGTAGCATATCCAATGACAATGGTAAGTGTTTATAAAATATGGAAGTATTTGTGCCAGACCTCTCTTTGGAAACATTAGTTCAGTGTTTCCGATCTGGAAGATGTGTGGACTTCAACTCCCAGAATTCCACAGCCAGCATGATGCTGCCTGGGAAATTCTAGGATTTGAAGTCCACCCTTCTTCCAGTGGCCAAGGCTAAGAAAGACTGATCTAGCGCCAACAGAATGAGTTAACTGAATATAGGATTAACTTCTATGGGATACAAATAAATAAATGAATTAGACCAGGGCTCTTCAAACTTGGCCCTTTTATGACTTGTGGACTTCAACTCTCAGAATTCCTCAGCCAGGCACACTAAGGAATTCTGGGAGTTGAAGTCCACAAGTCATAAAAGGGCCAAGTTTGAAGACCCCTGAATTAGACCTTCCCACAGACATCAGTTCTTTCTATTTGTAACTTTTAGGCGCTTCAAATAAATGACTTCTCCCTTGGTCAAGGAGGCATATTGGATGCAGTTTGTGTGTTGGCAGCCAATCTGTACTAGGGACTCTACCACTGAGTTCTAGAATGAAAATTCTTATTTTTCAGACAGTCTATATTTCTATCTCTTTTCCTTGGAGTATGAGGCTGTATAGCTCCACTGCAGAGTGGAGATGGGGCTCACATTGCTCATTTGTTTTGCTAATGCAAAATACAAAGGGGGAAAAAAAAACACATGAATGTAAGACAGAAAATTTGTGAGAAAATGTAACTGACAGACTCTTTTGTCCTGGATATGAACTACCGTTTTTTTTTTGTGGGGGGGGGGAGGTTTGAGAGAATATATTGCATTATTTTTTTTATGATTTATTTATTTTGCCCTCAGTCGTTGCTTTACTTCTTGTACTTCTTAATCCAGTAATTTTTAGGTATAAAGGAAATAAATAAAGGTTATTCTTTTATAAATTGTATAAAATGTAACACCAAGGTGTGAGACTATCTGTTTCCTGCTCGTGCAAAGTGACTCACAAATAGAAATCGGTAAAAACAATGTATTATGACTTGCTAAAAGCTCCCCAGGAGACAGGAACTTATGCCTTGGGCAGAAATCACTATCAGTAAGAGAGAAACATCAGCCCAAGGTGAAAATTACAAGTAAACAAGATAAGATAATGGTGGATGAACGGAAATTGTCAGGATGACCCTTTGAAAGTGTAAAACAACTTAAAGGAATGACTTAAGAGAATAAAGGAGAGTTGGGAGGGCTTCTTAGGCGTGGTGTGTATCGTGAAAGACTATAAAATGTATAGCTTGAAAACGGCTTTTTGCGCTCTTGGAAACCAATCCATTTGGGAAGGGCCGCGGTTGCAACCGCTTTTTTTTTTATTTGCAATTTTTTCAATAAATCTTTGTTTTTGTTAACCAGACTTGTCTTTGAGTTTTGAGCATCAAATTCAGGGTTTTTAAATCTCACAGGTGGAGATATCTGGAAGCAGCAAAAAGAAATTGGGCAGCTAGTTTTGTTGAAGGGCGAGAAAGAAAAGAAAACAGTGGAGAGTCAGGTTGAAGAGGAAGGCCCTCGGCTAGTGGAGACTTTTGCCCGTGTAAATGGTATGTAGCACTAGATTACATCAGCTATATATAATTTGGCACCTTTTTGGTTATATTCTAATACACACACACACACACACAGACAGACAGACACACACACACATATATATGTAATATATAATATATACATATATATACACACCCACATATACACACATGTGTATGTGTGTGTGTGTATATATATATATATATATGTGTGTGTGTGTGTGTGTGTGTGTGTTGTGTGTGTGTATGTATATATATATATATGTATGTATATATGTGTGTGTGTGTGTGTGTGTGTGTGTGTATGGGACGCGGTGGCTCAGTGGGTTAGGACGCTGAGCTTGTCGATCAGATGGTCGGCAGTTTGGCGGGTCGAATCCCGAGTGCCGCGTAGCAGAGTGAGCGCCTGTTACTCGTCCCAGCTTTTGCCAACCTAGCAGTTCAAAAGCACGTAAAAAATGGAAGTAGAAAAATAGGCACCACTCCGGTGGGAAGGTAACAGCGTTCCGTGCGCCTTTGGCGTCTAGTCATGCCGGCCACATGACCACAGAGACGTCCTCGGACAAGCGCTGGCTCTTCAGCTTTGAAAACGAAGATGAGCACCTTTATATATATATATATATATATATATATATATATATATATATATATATATATGTGTATATAAAATTTGTATATGTACTGTATATATATAAAATTTGGTCGGTTCCACTATAAATTCCAAGCAGATACAGGTAATCCTCAACTTAAGACCACAATCAAGTCCTAAGTTCTCTCACTAAACAAGACAGTTGTTAAGTGAGTTTTACCCCATTTTATGATTTTCCTTGCCACAGCTGTTACTAATATGGTTGTTGAATGAATCTGGCTTCCCCATTGATTTAGCTTCTCAGAAGGTCGCAAAAGGTGATCACATGGCCTCAGGATATTGCGACCATCGTAAATATATGAAACCAGTTGCCAAGTGTCTGAATTTTGATCATGTGACCGTGGGAGAATGCTGCAACAGTCGCAAATGTGAAAAACGGTCAGAAATCACTTTTTTCCCAGTGCCGTTGTAACTTCGAATGGTCACTAAACAAACAGTTGTAATTCGAGGATTACCTATATTAAGAAGAAAGTGGAAAGCATTTGTCAATCACTTCATTTGTAGGGCAGCCGTTTGACCCTTTGAACGCCATCACTGCTTCCCTTTGCAAAATGGTCTGGACTGTGAGTTTTGGCAACCGATCCCCTCTTGAAGACAAAGACAGCCAACAAGTGACGGACGCCCTTGAATCTGCTGTCAGATCTGGAGGGACTTTTGCTTATGTTGTAAGTTATTCTTTGCTTTCTTACTGAGACAGACCCAAAGCTTTTCAAGAGCCATTGTGATGACCTTAAGTGAAAGTGAAAAGAATTGTAATCTCATCTTCTCCCAAGTAGAGTTTGTGATTGGAGTAGACCGAGATAAGATCAGCCATTCTTTTGGGAGTTTCCAAGAAGAGACTGGAACACCATTTGTCTGGAATGGTATAGGGTTGAACTAGAAGACCTCCAAGGTCCATTCTATTCTATTCTATTCTATTCTATTCTATTCTATTCTATTCTATTCTATTCCATTCCACACTCCACCCCATCTCATGCCATCCTATCCAGCTAATGGAACAGCTTTTATTCTACAGTTTTACTTCCTTACAACATCTACATTAAAATATACTCTTGCGTGTATTTTCCCCTCCTTTCTTCTTTTGCTCACTCATATAGCATTACACGTACTCCTTGACTTACGACGGCAGTTGAGCCCAAATTTTCTGTTGTTAAGCAAGGCATTTGTTAAGTGAATTTTGCCTCATCTTAGGACCTTTCTTGCCACAATTGTTAAGTGAATCTCTGCAGTTGTTCAGTCAGTAACATGGCTGTTAAGTAAATCTGGCTTCCCCATTGACTTTGTTTCTTGTAAGGTCCCAAAGGGTGATCACATGACCCCGGGACACTGCAATCGCCATAAATATGTGTTATAAGTTGAGGACTACTTGAACGCATTGGTGTACTCGAGTTCATAAAGATAGGCAGGTAACAGGTGTGGAGTGACAAGAGTTCAGTGTAGACTTGTGCACAGATGGGCAGCGATGCAAGTGTAGGTGTGGATCGATGGATAGAAATGTGTATAAGAGACAATAAAAGGGAGAAAAAGAGAGAGAGAAGGAGGAAATAAGACAGCAGAAGGACAGAGAGAAAGAGAAAAAGAATTTTTTCCAGTTCATGGTTATCATTGGCCTCCTTCATTTAATCTTCATCAGGGAATGCACCTGCAACTACTTTTATTAAGAAATTCTTGGCCTAGTGTGGGTTAGAATAATATAGAATAACTTTAGAACAGAATAATAACTTTATTGCCACTTGAAATGTACACTAATCAGCATACATTAAAATGAGATTTTGCTGCAGACAGCTCTCAAAGGGTAACCACCTTCAATATAAACTGCATAAACACGACTGACTAACTAACTAACTAACT
>JAKJMR010018375.1:155201-208909 GCA_024449315.1 Daboia siamensis | reverse complement strand
ACTAACTAACTAACTAACTAACTAACTAACTAACTAACTAACTAACTAACTAATGCATATGTCAAGTTTCCGACGTATGGGCTTTTCAAGTGACTCTGAGGCATTGTTTACCTTAAAAGTCCTTTATTAACCTAATACACAGGCAAATGCTTGCTCGAAAGAAGCTGAAATCTGAAATCTCCACCCTTTGCACAATATATTAAAACACAATTCTCCACCTTTCTAATTTTGTCATTAATCACATTCACCAATTAATTTAAAGAATCAGTTTCCCTTCCATTAGAAGACCACCAAAGCCTTATCTTCTTTAGGGAGAAAAATGGCCTTGAAAAGTGCAATCCTACTCATTCCCCCTCCTAACCTTAAACTAAAACAATACACAAGTCTTAAAGCAATACACAAGTTTAACATATGAAATGGCTACTTCTTCATCTCTTGTCAAGCAATAACATTCGATGTTAGCAGCGTTGACAGCATATACCCACATACACACACATACTGTATGTGGCCCAGAGAAACAACTCAGTCTAGTTAGGATGTATACATGTACATGGCGAGAAAAACGAATCTTGCGAGTTTATCAGACAGATGGCATAGGACAGTGATGGCAAACCTTTTAGAGACCGAGTGCCCAAACTGCAACCGCAAGCCCACTTATGTATCATCGGGTGCCGGGTGGGCGTGGCCCATTGGGTGGGCATGGCCCATTGGGTGGGCGTGGCTGCAGCAGACTGGGTGGGACTAAAAAGTTTAATCAATCAATTCCAATTTTGTGAGATCTTTTGTTCCCCCTGAGAAGTTGAAATTGATTTATTGGTTGAACCTTTTTTTCTTTTTTCTTTTTGCACATGGCGGCAGAGGCCTAAAGCGAAAAGATTTTAAAAAACCCAGCTGAAGGTCCAGGACTGGGCCGATGGTGTGCGTGCCCACAGAGAGGGCTCTGCATGCCACCTGTGGCACGCATGCCATAGGTTCACCACCACAGGCATAGGGAACAAAGCTGTTACAGCAGACATGTCAAACACAAGGCCCGGGGGCCGGATCCAGCCCGTGAACTGTTTTCATGTGGCCCATGAAGCCATCCTGGAAACAGTGAGGGAATGGCCCCCACTGCCTTGACCCTGGCCCAGAGACCCTCCTTCTGCCAGAGACCCTCAGATCTGTTCCACTCCTGCCCAGGCCCCCACAGGCACCCTTGATGCAAATGATGTAGAGCTGGCCATGCCCACCCAGCAGGCCACGCCCACCCTGGCCATACCCCCATGGCCCCTTGAGGGCAACCGCAATGCTGATGTGGCCCTCAATGAAATTGAGTTTGACACCCCTGTGTTACAGAATCTGGTAGTCCCGCTGGAAATACTTTGGAACCTTCTCCCAGAGGGAAGCAACAGAAACAGACCATGAATTGGGCGTGTGGGTTAAGCCCAGGCTTGGGATCCTTGATGGTGACTTTACTTTGCTTATGTTTTCTCTGTAGTTACATAAACACTTCTCGTGGCTCATAAAATATTTCCCAGGGCCACACAAAAATGCCCTGTCTAGCAAGGAGCTGGTGCTTTCCTTTACAAAGAAGGCAATAAAGAAACATAAAGAAGCACAGGCAGTGAAGGAGCCACAGGATTTCACTGATTTCTATCTGTTACAAATGGAGAAAGTAAGTACCAGTTTCTTAATATGACACAGTAGCGGTGGTTCCAATATCTGAGGGGCTGCCATAAAGAAGAGGGAGACAAGTTGTTCTCCAAAGCGCCCGAAGGCAGGACAAGAAGCAACGGATGGAAACTAACCAAAGAGAGAAGCAACCTAGAACTAAGGAGAAACTTCCTGACGGTGAGAACAATTAACTAGTGGAACAGCTTGCCTCCAGAAATCATGGGTGCTTCATCAGTGGAGGTCTTTAGGAAGAGACTGGACAGCCACTTGTCTGGAATGGTAAAGAGTTTCCTGCTTGAGCAGTGGGGTGGAATAGAAGACCTCCAAGGTCCCATCCAACTCTGTTATTCTTATTTTCTTAACTACTAGTTGTTGTTTTTTTTAAAAAAAGCCAATAAGTTATTTTTTTGGAGCTCTTGCTTGTTGCATTTCCCCTCATTTCTCTTTGCCATTACAATGGAAGATTATTCACAAATAAACATGGGTTGGGAAATACTTGGGAAAAGAATAAAAAATGGTGGATTCCTCTGAATGGCATTGAAGAACATAATAATAATAATAATTAATAATAATAATTTTATTTATATACCGCCCTTCTCCCGAAGGACTCAGGGCGGTGTACAGGGCAAATATATAACAATACAAAAATACAAAAGTTAAAAAGAATTAAACATATGCCCAACTAAAAACAATAAATACAGATATTAAAATAACCACCCATCCCCCATCAGGCCAGGCCGGATTGTACAAATAAGAATGTCTTCAGATCGCGACAGAAGGAGCGAAGGTCGGGCGCCATTCGGAGCTCAACCGGCAACCGGTTCCATAGCTCCGGGGCGCCCACAGAGAAGGACCTCCCCCTGGGGGCCACCAATCGACATTCTCTGATCGGTGGCACCCTGAGGAGACCCTCTCTGTGGGAGCGCACAGGGTGGAGGGAAGTTGATGCCGGCAGCAGGTGATCCCTAAGGTACTCCGGACCCATGAGTTGTGAATGCCACTGAACGACCAGGAAGTTTAAGTAATAGCTGGTTGGTATTGTGATTTTATTTGTGTAGAATCAAAGAGTTGGCAGGAGCTATTGATTTACGCTCCTTACTCAATGCAAGAATCCAAATCAGAGTATTTGTAACATGGCCCTCCAGACTCTTTGCAAATGTATCCAGCACTGTCTTGATGAAGATTCATAGAATAATCAGATTACAAAAGGAGATGGTCATTTCTCATGTTCATTTGGTTCTGGGGTATTTATAAGTGAAGATTTGAGACTGAATGTCAGTGAAGATTCTGAGCTGAAAAAAAACTTTGAAGCTTAAATGCTTTTGTTCATTAAAATGATATGTTCTTTTCATCGAAATCTACTATACAATCAATGATTTGCCATCGGTAGAGATTTGAATATTTTCACACTGGGGGGCGGATAAAGCAGCTTGTAATTGGCAAAACAGAATAAAATATGGAGATAAGAAGAAAGTTCCTAAATCATTCTAATTGGTCAAGCCTGATCTTTTGCAAAAATCACATTTGCCCTTGTAGTTATAGGGGAACGGGGCTTATTCCAACTTTATCTTTTGGGATGAGATTTTATTTATTTATTTATTTATTTTATTGGATTTATATACCGCCCTTTCCCGAAGGACTCAGGGTGGTTTACAGGGTATTTAAAACAAAGATCGATACAAAAGTTAAAAACAATTTAAAAAGATTAAATCAATCCCTAAAAAAATAAAACCCCCAATTAAAATTCTCAGCCTGGGCCAGAAAGCTCGAAGAGCCAGGTCTTCAGGTCCCAGCGAAATGAACAAAGGTCGGGGGCAGTCCTAAGCTCCATGGGCAGCTGGTTCCAGAGGGTAGGCGCACCCACTGAGAAGGCCCTCCCCCTGGGTGTTATCCGCCAGCAATCTTTTACCGGTGGCACCCTGAGAAGACCCTCCCTGTGGGAGCGCACTGGATGAAGGGAACTTGATAAGTTGTCACCTGGGCACCACCAATAGATGAAGAATATGCGAAATTCTACTCTACTGCAACATCCTTGGTTTTTACTCCTAGTGGAATTGCAAGATGTTATTGCGACTTCTTGAAAGTTTTTGAAGGGGCATTCAGATATCGTCCCACAAGGGCATAAACATAGGATCAATAGATTTCTGAATGGAACAATAAAGAGAAAGAACTGTAGATGTAAGTTCAGAGTCTCCATCAGTCTGCTACCTTGAACATCTCTGCATTTATTCATAAGCAAGGCTTACAATGATGAGAAATAAAGGATTTAGTCATGCTGCTTTTTAATGTCACACGCTTGCAGAAAAGTTCTGTGTTTCTCACCTTGTCGCTACCATATTTCCTAAAATTTGATGTGATTGAGTTAACACAGTGCTTGTTAACCTTGTGAGGTAGTCCGGACAGGAAACACAACTGGAAGAACTAATTCTACTTTATTATAAGATTGTTGTAACAGAATCTTTCAAATCTGAAAGTATGTTTTAATTCCCTTGCCTTTCCAGCCCAGGGAACTAGGTAAGGTCTCTTCTGAAATCTTTGTCATGCCATTTCTTCTCTGGGCTAAGCTGCCTCTTATCTGATTGTTCCCAGATTATGGCTTTTTCCCCTGTTTCCCAAGGTCATTCTCACATGTACATGTTCAGGGGAGCTGTAATCACGAGAGAAAACAAGTTAACTAAATTATAGATGGTGTCATCCAAGGTTTCTGCCACTAATAGGCCACTGGGCTGTGTTGTAACTATGACAAGATAAATAAGGATTTGATGTTACAGCCCAGGATCCATTTTATAAGATGTGAAGTACTTGGAGGAGAAAAACAAAGCTGGTCAACAGAATATAGAAGAATGGGAGAATCTGGAAATAATGCCACTGTCCTTGTCTACCAAATAGTGTAGGAACTGAGGGGTCTCTAGCCAAAGATAGTTAAATTACATTGGGCAAGCTTGTATAATTACATCCACGCTGCCCTAGATTTGAAAAGAAGAGAGACAACCCCTCCCTCCCCCCCCCCTGATAATCAGCAAAGGACAAGAACCAGCTTCTCCATCAAGCCAGTTAGCCCCTAGGCAGGCTGACACATCTGCCAAAGCCAGATGTGTAATCTGTCCTGTAGCCAAAGCAATATGGACTTGGAGGACAGGGTAAGAAAAGGCAGGAGTCATACTATCTTAAAGATGCCAATAAAAAACTGGTCAATTCTCTCATTTTGGTTCACCTCACTGCATCACTGTCACAGTGGGTGTTGAAGCCCATAGCAAAAACTGTGTTGGAACAAGGGCAGGGGAGATGCTTCTTTAACACCAGTGCAGTTTTAAAGGCATTCACAAAAATAGGGCATAAATGGGAGGTTGTCGGGGAGGTATAAGATGGGAAGGGTCCCTAAAACAGGATCTGAGAAATGTTTTCCTAAACTCACAAAATGTTTGCAAAGATCATCATTCCAACAGAAGAGAAAATCTCTATAGCTCAGAGTTGAACTGTGGAGTCCTTGGTGCTCTTTGCGTTTGAACTGTTGGCTTGATGATGTTTCGTGATGTTACCTAGTTGGGTAATGAAATGTCTGCAGCCAAAAAACCAAGCTCAGAGACACCAAAGATCACAGTACATTTCTAGTGAATGTATCATCTTGTAAAATAGGGAGCCACACAGACGATATGGCAAAGTTTGGAAGACCGGGCAATAACTTTTAAATAACATATTTTTTCCTTTTGTCACAAACAGAGCAAAGGTGGCCAGAATTCTGCCTATAATGAAGAGAACCTGTCTGAATGCATTTTCAACTTCCTTATCTCGGGTGCAGAATCAACTGCAACCACTCTGCAGTGGGCACTACTGCTGATGGCATCTCATCCAGATGTGCAAGGTGAGAGGGGAAGAGTCCATGGGAAGAAGATTATGATTGATCCCAGGTAGTTCTGAGGGGGGAGGGTTTTCATTTTAACATAACACCCAAGGGTGATGGAAGCTCTCCCTCCTAAATAATTAAGAGGGAAGTTGTTGCTCTAAATAGTGCTTGAGCTGGGTTTGGCAGTCTAAATGTCTCAGGAAGTTGTAGTAAGTGAAAATGTATAACTACTCCCAACAGCATTCTTGAAGGGAGGAGTGGCATTTGATGAGAAAATGATTGCTCTGGTAGCTTCCAAAGAGTTGTTCCTGGGGCAGTTTTACAAAGATTAATATTAGGCACAGACAAGCTGCAACTTGGAGGAATGGTTTAGCTTTTTTTTGTCTAATGAGCAGAAGAAATAGTAAATATAGTCTTGGCTATCTCCTTGTACATAATTTCCCACCACCCTAAATGATGTCATTTTCCCTCACCTCTTAAAAGATCAGAAATTATTTACCAAATTTGGGGGGGGGAGGCGCGTTTATCTGAAGGGAGAGCGTTTGATTAATGTTAATAATTCCTTATGTTCTCATTTTTCTTCTGAGATACTTGTAGCTCCACAGAATGGGAGCTGTGTTGCTTTCACAAAAAACATTAATTCTTTTTCTGGGTTTGAATAATACAGCCAGCTCTATCTTAGCTTATTGGACTGGATTCACAGAATAGATTAAGACCAAACCAAAAAACACTGACCTGTCGAAGAGAGACTGGCAGAGTCAGGGGAAGAGTCAAATAGGGAATTAGTTTAGAGTCTTTATATAGGGTGAAGTCCAATCCCTCTTGAGTGCCTTTGAATCTTATTTAGTTTTATCCAGGAGCAAACTGTTAGTTATGAAAAGGTTCTTGTCCATTGGTTTGAGCAAGAAAGCCTAAAATGAACCCTTCACACATGGACCTGCTTATTTACACCTGACACTACTCAGATTAATATCAACCAACTTCAGTAGATTACATATGTAAGTAGCTGCGTATTGTATGAACACAGGCTAAACCAAGGGCTCCAGGGGATGTCTCGAGCTGCCTTCAGACTTACCAGCCAGACCAGACTGGAAACATAAACAGATAAACTAATTCAACTTTATTGCAAAGCTAGATTAACAAACAAACAAACAAACAAACAAACAAACAAACAAACAAACAAACAAACCTTTATTGTCAAAGTACAACATGTGTACATTGAGATTAGCTGAGCCTCCCCCCGTGCTCTCTCCCCCCAACACACAGTGACAACAAACCCTCCATCCCACCACACTATGTGAACCAACGACACCATACACTGGCCTCCCAAGTCAATTCTGCATAAGTTCACAAAGATTATGTCCCGTTTAAAAGCCTAACAGCCCACGGATAAAAGCTATTTTTCAGCCTGTTGGTACGGCTGGCTATATTCCTATATCTCCTACCGGATGGTAGGAGAGTAAAGAGATACAGTCCAGGGTGTGAGTCATCCCTGAGAATCTTCCTCATTCTTCCAAGGCAATGAGCCCTCGCGATGTCATCCAGTGGTGTCAGGGAACAACCCACAATGTCTTGTGCTGTGCTCACTACCCTCTGTAATACTTTCCTGTCCGCGGCTGTCAGACCAGCATACCAAACCACAATATCATACGAGGGGACGCCCTCTATAGTAGACCGGTAAAAGAGGGTCATTAGCTGTTGTTCTACCCTGTTCTTCCGCAAGACCCTAAGAAAGTGAAAGTGAACAGAATCTTGCACATCTGATGTCTCAGGTCTTCTGCCATCTCCTTTCCAGCTTGAGAAACAAGACAGGGTGCCTTCTGAGTTTCTTGCTCCACCCACTATCCAGCTGCAGGCTTTGCCCTCCTTATTTGATCATTTCCTAGGCAGCATTTCTTCAACCTGTCTCCCAGGATCTTTTCTATATACCATCACACTTCCTTCCAGATAGGCTGTAAAGAATTTTCCGTGGACGTATTGGCTTTAAATAATGGGAGCTGTGGTGACTATCCATATGGGAAAGATTAGCCTGAGAAATTCAGGTTTTGGCATCGTGTAGCAACAAATGTTGGCATATGGTATAGGACCCAAAAGATCCAGATTCAAATCCACCTTCGCTGGCTTTGTTCTGTGATATTCTTTCAGTCCAACCTTCATAGGGTTGTTGTTATGAGGATAAAACCTAACCAGGCCTGCCTTACTTTGCAAATGTGGCATAGAAACAAGCATTTCCCAACGTAAAATGTATTCCCCCTCCCCTTTCATTTTTTTCAGATAAAGTCCATAAGGAGATAGAAAAGGTTTTGGGTTCTTCAAATGCAGTTAGCCATCAAGATTGGAAGAAATTACCTTATACCAGTGCTGTGATTTATGAGATTCAGCGAACCAAACATGCATTCTTATTCAGAATTATCAAACAATGTACAAAGAATATGAATATCTTTGGTTTTCTTGCTCCCAAGGTATAAAAGAGTGATGATATAGCAATGAGTGAATGGGTGGCTGAATAAATGAATGAATAAATGGCTCCTATGTATTCTGCCTATGACTCTGTAGTGGTCCTTCCCCAAGATCCAGTAGCCCCCTATCTTCCTAGCCTTCCTAAAGGCCTTGAAAAAATGGCTCTTTCCACAAATACTGAGGAAGGGCAAGCAAAATTGAACACTGGAGAGTGGAAGAGTGTTTGTCTTAGGGATGCTTGGAGTTTTTGTTATAACTGTATGGGTTTTGATCTTTAATTTACAAGCTTATGGCATGCAAAATCAGTGGCTATATCGATATTTTAAATAAATAACAATTCATAGCCCTTGAGCAGCACAGTGACTTAGAGGTGAAGATGCTCGCTTCCCACTTGGAAGGTTAAGAGTTCAATCCTAGGCAGTGGCAGATGTTTCTCTATTGGGGAGCAAAGAGAAAATATCTACTGCAAACTTTGCATAGGCATCAGGAAGGGCATCCAGCCAGTAAACGCTCAACTCCATTCAGTTGCTCCGATTCCACCCTGAATATAGGGATTAAAGGGGGTAAAAAGAAAAAAAAATCATAGCCTTATTGCATCTGTAATGAGATTCATGTCAAGAAGAAACAGCAATATGTTTCAAAGATTTTCTAAGATAAAAATAGTAACCCAACAGTAACTCGGTTCTCATGAAGAGATGTTGATTTCTTCTTTCCATAAAATCTTAGAGTTATAAAGTACCTTACTCCAACTGTAAAATCTAATCTAAGACCCTCGTGATACAGCATTCATTGAAGCATCTCAGATGACCCTCTGAGACTTCCAGTGAAGCTGTACTGAAATATCCATGTAGCTTCCTGTTCTTTTCAACAGTGGCTGCCTATAGCTCACGGGTTTTATGATGTTTAAATGAATACCCACACAAATTGATTTAAGTTAAGATATGCCACAGAAATACAGTATGATTAGTTCCAAATTCTTATGTTTGTACATACTGTGTGAAAAGCGCTCAAATGCATTGAGTCAACTTTTTTAAAAAATTATTTTCAGGGAACTTTTATTAATCCAGATCTGAATTCAGTATTACTTGATCCCAAACTATGGGAGACACCTGAAAAATTCAACCCAAGTCATTTTTTGGACAAGGATGGACAATTTGTTGACAAAAAAGAATATCAACTCCTTTCTGCTGGTAAATATAAAAGTGCTTTATTATCATATAGATGGCGTGGTTTTTATTTTAAATAGGAAAGTTGTGTTTTTTTTTTCAAAGACAAAAGACACATTTAGTCCATGCAGTAGGAATTGGGGATCAGTTGTGAGTCCATAACATCTGTTTCTTATACAGAACTTGCATTTTTTCAACATTCTATAACTTGGTTAGTGAAAGAACAATTTTTTGTGTGGTGCAAAAAGGGACGTGACAAGATTCATTAGTCATGCTAAATTATTTTTCACTGAATGAATCATAGTCTAATTGGCTAGATTTTCCCAACACACTATAGATATATAACTTACAAATCATTCTTCATATGAATTAATATTATGCATGGTAAACTATAATTCAATTTCCACCATTATAGCCTAGAATTTCATAAACTGGGCTGCAGAAGTGCTAGCTTAATAATCAAAACACATGATAATTATTGACAAGATTTTGCTTTGAATTTGGATTTTTGAATTGGCTGTTTGTACAATACTTTTAACTGGGCACATTGAGACATAATGGCTACATTTGTATGAAGTGTGAAACTTCGTTAATGTAAATTTAGGTTACTGATTTTAGTATGTTAGGTGAATTCAGATGGTTGGTTTAATTTATAGTTCATGTACAGGTGATCCTTGACTTACAACCATTCATTTAGAGAATATTTGAAGATACAATGGCACCAGAAAAAGTGAACTATGATCACTCCTTGGCACGTATTTACAACAATTGCAATGTCTTGCGGTCATGTGACTGCTACCTGCGAACTTCCCAGCCAGTTTTCAACAAGCAAAGTCAATGGGGGAAGCTAAATTAATTTAATGACCATGTGATTCACTTAACAACTGCAGTGATTTGCTTAACAGTCAAGGCCAAAACGTTTGTAAAATTAGGCATGACTCATTTGAAAATCACCTTGCTTGGCAATGGAAATTCTGCTCCCAACTGCGTTTGTAAGTCTAGGACTATCTGTATTGTGTGAAGTTATGCAATGATCAATTCAAGAATAAGCTTAAGAAGATTGGGAGAATGAAGATGATCTTCATATATTAAGAAAAAATTACTTATGACATGTCACAGTCAGTTCTTGGAGCAGTGCCAGGCAAGATGATAAAAGAGGAGGCATAGAAGGGTATTGAGATGGTTGGGAAGGTACTTTAGTATATTGTAACCTCAAATACCTTCCTTTCTCAATGTTATCGTTAATTCTTGTTTCATGATTATTTTGTAATTATGCTTCCCATATCTTCCACAGAGTCAGATGGATCTTTAGCAGATAAATTAGCAAGAGCTGAGTTCTTTATCTTCTTTATAAACCTGCTCAAGTCATTCGTCTTCCAGTTACCAGAAGGAGAGGAAAAAACAAGCGAAAAACCTAGAATTGGGTTGACAACATATCCTCATTCTTACAAAATCTGTGCTGTTCCTCACCGCAAGATATCATAAATTCTAATTATGAATAGTGCACTCCGATTTTACAATAAATTTATCCCTTTGTGAAGTTCATCTTGACTTGTCCAATTCAGTCTTGAGTAGAAATTCACAAAACTTGAGTCACCTCTTTGATGGATTGGATTGCTGAGTCTGTGATGATTGCCTGACAAATTCTTCCTTGTTTGATATTACTAATTTAATGTACAATATTGGTTCTTTCCAATGCATAACATTTTTTGATTATGTGCCATGAAGTCATTTTTATCTCTAGTGACTGCATAGATTTTCTCCATGATAAGGTATCCCTAACCTGTTCCTTCAGGCCTCTATTTGTACATTCATTACATTGTAATACATAACATTAAATTTTTTCTTTTTTGTGTCTTTGAAAAAAACTTGAGGGAATTTATTAAATAAATGTAGCATTCAGGACAGGTACATTCTGTTTTGCAAGTTGATTAATAGGTCACTTTGTGCTTTACATGCTGAGGACAATCTATTATTCAGAAAATGTCTACAACGCACACACCTCAATGCAAAAATGCAATAAAAACAATAACAACTAGAGTTGCAGTACTTCAGAAATAATTCAGAAAAGGCATCTTCAAGGATGAGGAAAGGGGGAAACTCTGTTTTGTTTTTAACACAATGGATTTGTAGAAATTCATCATTATGTATTTGGTGTTGTGGTGCCAACTACCAGTTTGTAAATGAATAAATAAATAAAATAAGCCATGCTGAGGAAATTGGGGATGGCAGCTGCTGAGAAAATAGGGGCTCTCCCTCACTCTTTCTTCAGACCTGGAAAGACCCCCTCCCCAACATTTTTTCCAGTTTAAATAAAAAAAAGAAAAGAAGAAAAGACTGGCTCGCTATCCATCCTTTATGAAGAAAGATAGAAAAACTCCACAGAAGTGGAAAGAAAAAGCCCACAGAGATAGAGACAGCTGTAAATGTCCTGGAAATAGAATATGAAGTATGGGGAAAGAGCACAAAAACCAAAATAGAAACAAGCAAAGAATTATTGTAATGCTTCTGAGGAAATGTGTTAAAAACAGAATATCTAATACAACTCAGAGAACTAGTTTCGAGTAGAGATTAAGATGTTGGCTGAGAAACCAGGAGGCTGTGAGTTCTAGTTCTGCTTTAGCCATGAAAACCAGCTAGGTGACTTTGGGCCAGTCCCTCTCTTAGCCCAATCTACCCTATAGGGTTGTTGTTGTGGGGAAAATAGAAGGAGAATGGAGGATATAGTATCACAGCCGTCTTGAATTATTTATAAAAAACAATAAAGCGGGGATTATTTTTAAAAAATCTAAAACTAAAAATAGGGGGATGCAACAATATAAATCTAGAGGAAAATGTAAATAAGCATTATATTTGGCCATGGGAGAAGAGTTGAATAGATTTTGTCAGTTTAATAAGAGCCCAGTAATAAGGTATAAATACAGGTCTGTAAAATGAAGAGAAGCATACAACTTTATTTCTAACAAAAGAAATATACAAAAAGAAGCATACAACTTTACTTCTAAGAAAAGGAATCTTTTGTATAATAAAATGGAAAGAGACAAAAGGAAAAAGAGGTGGTGTGAGGTCTCATTGGGTCTGGGGTCAATCCAGTCATTTTTTTACCACAGGGATGGTGAATACAGCAGTTGCCCTCCCTTTTATTTTAAAGCAGCCATATTTGTTTTGCATGAAAGGCCTGAGGAAGACACATAGGTTTTCACCAGCCAGTATGCTTTCTTAAAACTTGAAAGATACAACAGCCTAGCATTAACATCAGGAGGAAAAGGAGGAAGAGGAGATTCCTCATGGAACAAAGAAGAATTTTAATTTATTTCTTTATTACATTTAGAAACCATTCATCTCCCTGATGGAGTGTCCCTGGGCAGTGTACAAATAAGTCTTAAAAACATAAAAGCGGAATAAATATAAAAAAATATAAGGCAGATTAAAGAAGAACAAAAGATTTAAAATTCAGAAAAAAAAGTCAGGGCAGCACTTCAAGGTGCTAGCCAACTTCATAATTAGTCAGCAGAGTCAAGTCTTTGGACATTTCCTAAACGCCAAGAGAGTGGCTTTTAGGAAATGAGAGCTTCACCTCTGAGGGGTAAAATGTTTATTTGTTTTTATTTATTTCATCAATCAATCAATTTTGGAACTGCCCACGGGTAGTGGGCAGTTTATTAATTTAATTTAATTTAATAATCTAACTGATAATTTAATGTAATTAATTAAATTTATTAAATTAATATTTAACAACATATAAAATATAAAAACAATATATTAACATTTAAAAAGAGACAAGGATGATTAAAGAAATGTTAAAAATTAAGACCAAGGGAGGGCTTTGAGGGCATATTTAAGTTCTTAGCTATAGCCTTGGCTTTATTTTTATCTAACTTTCATTTTACATCTAATGCCTTATTTATTTGTTTACTTATTTGATTTGATTTGATTTGATTTCCACCCATCTCACTTCAAGGAGATTCTGGGCATCTTGCAACATTTAAAGCAAAAAAACTGTATAATTAAATATACTTCGATAACAAATTAAAACAATTAAAAAATGGTGAGGAAGACAGCAGAATGCACCGGGGGTGGGGAGGTGGGATCTTCTCTTAATCTATCAACCATCTCCAGCATGATAGTCCCCAGTTGGTGCCCCAAGCCAATTGGCAGTCAGGCCATTTATTACCTTATTTTACCATATTTTACTATTATTTTAGGGCCCATGACATGTTCTGACCTTTGGTTACAACAATATTATCATTTATCATATGGCACATTCACAACACATTCTGATAAAAACACAAGATAGAAATCCAAAATATGAAATATAAAAACTAAAATATTATAAACATATGTCTGTATTACAGATATACATTTTTGCTTCATTTGTCACAGCCAGGAAATCAACGAAGTCTCCACTCTGTTTTGGCACTCTCTCTCCAATATGTTAGATAGTTGGTTTTTCGGTCCTGTGGTCACAATTCGTTGATCAAATTTTCCCCCCATTTATAGAGAGCATCAGCTCATCAACCATGGCCACTGCGAATTTGGTTCAGTGTTGTCCATATCGTATGGGAGTACAACAATAATTGTACTTACTTTATTGAGAGTCTGTCCAGAAAACAGGCACTGAAACTGAGGAACAGTCCTTCTTCGTTTCAGTTCTTTTAATTTCCTGAAAGTGGGACAGTACAAGACATTTTTCTCCTAACAATTCGAAATAATTCTGGTTGTAGCAGACAATTCTGTGAGTATCAAGCAACCAAGTATAAAGGGCTTTAGAGGTCAAAACCAACTCTTTAGATTGCATCCAGAAAATAACTGGCAGTCACAGTGCAGGGCCTATTGGATAGGTACAGTTAACACACAGGTACAGTTAACACACAGACCATTGTGTTTTAGACTAACTGCAACTTAAATGGCCTGTAAAAGCAGCTCCATGTGAAATGTATTTTGAGTCATAACCCCCAAATTTAGGAAAGACACTAGGTTGGATACTTTATAAATTAGCATGCTTATTGTATTAAGATCATCTGCAATAGACATGCTTCCCTTTTCTCTCTGAAAGACATATGATTAAAAAGTGTAATTTTAAGAAATGCTACCTTTTCTCTGGCTGACGCCCACAGAAGAAATTTATTTTTTAAAAATTTTTAAAAAAAGATACTAAGAGTAAATTGAAGTAAATACATTTTATTGGCATGCAAAAGAAAACAAAGGCATAACTAAACAAGCTTATATAGCATATTGTTCAGCCACAACCTCCAGATCTTTCGTTGATCTGGTTAAGTATGGTGTGTGAACCCAACAATAGGTTGAAGATGTGTAGAGTAAATGGAGGCAAAACCTGGAATTAACCCACTGAATAAATATACTGTTTTAATGCTTTGTGGGTGGGTTTTTATAAGTTTAACATTTGTGGGGAATAGCACATAGCTTGTAAGGCTGTGGAGGCATCGTCACTTTTACAACAGGTTTTTGATTGAATTCTTTCACTCCTTCAGGCAACTTGAAGTTGAAGGACCTCAAAAGGCTGGTTAGAAGGATAAAGATCTCAATTCTTGCTAGCTGCTCTCCCAAACATACACGTTGACCTGTAAATGAGACAAAGCATGCATAAAATGGATAATAATCTGTTCTCCAGAGTATACCCCATCAGCAAGGGAATCTCCTCAAGGAGATGACTTTAACTCAAGATCTACTAGATGGAACACTATTTCAAAGGCAAAACTAGCTATACACCCATAAAAGAAATGTTCTGACGCCTTTGTCAGGGAGGGGCCTACAAGAAGGAAATAAATTTTTCACCTCTCTGTCCACCACCTTATTCTACAGTGCAACAGGCTATAGCTGGAATAGAGGGTGGTGAAATGGACATAATCTGTAAGAATTCTCTTTCACTGACCAAACACCTATTTTTGATATTCTTTGCTTGCTACACCTTGCTATCTGATGAATGTAGAACTAATAGTTTGCAAAAGAGCCTTTCTTCTGGTCCTTCTTAGAGAAATTGCTATTGAGGCACTGGACTACCTTTAACTTTTCCCCCTCAAGGATTTACGTAAATATTCATGCACAGATCATCAGTTCTGGAATGTCCAGAATGGCAGATTTACTGATTGCTATTGATCTGTCCCAACTACTCTTGAACCTCAAATGTTGGCTTTGATGCAGTATTTTGTTTTTATCACAACCGGAACCAACTTTGCATAGTCATACTATGACGGACAGATGTGGATGCCATTCTGCAGGGATGGAAATCAACTTCTGCAGAAATTGGAGATAATCTTCTTCACCTACTGCAGGGATAAATGGCTGTTAAAATAGTCTGGTCCAGGTACAGTTTCTGATTGGTCTGGATGGAATTCACCAAGGGAATCTTATGCCTTGCTTATTGTGTAGTCTTGGCTGATTTGTGAAATATGGAGATGTCCTAGGCCAGTGATGGTGAACCTTTTAGAGACCGAGTGCCCAAACTGCAACCCAAAACCCGCTTATGTATCGTCGGGTGCCGGGTGGGCGTGGCCCATTGGGTGGGCGTGGCTCATTGGGTAGCTGTGATTGCGGTGGTAACGGCAGACTGGGAGGGACTAAAAAGTTCAATCAATCAATTCCAACTTTGTGAGATCTTTTTTTTTCCTGAGAGAAGTTGAAATTGATTGATTGATTCAACCTTTTTTTTTTTTTTGCACACGGCACCGGAGGCCTAAAGCAAAAAGGTTTTATAAAACCCAGCTGAAGGTCTAGGGTTGGGGCGATGGCACGTGTGCCTACAGAGAGGGCTCTGTGTGCTACCTGTGGCACGCGTGCCATAGGTTTGCCACCACGACCCTAGGCAGTTACATCATTATTCATAAGTGCCTCTTTCTACTAGTAGGAGCCCTGACTTTTTCTAAAAGCCTTAAGACCTGGCTCTGCCAGATGGCTTGGGTATCCAGTACGGAAGCTGGAGGTGATTGACTAATTAAAAGCTAATCCCATCTCCCTCCTGCCCCTATATATCTGGCTCCTTCCCTTACCATCTTCTGTTAAGATCTTATTTTATTTGCTTTGCTATATTATATCTAATATTTTTTAATGTTTTTAAAAATGTTTTTATGCTGCAAACTGCCCAGAATTGGATCTCCTGCTCGAGCAGGGGGTTGGATCAGAAGACCTCCAACCTCTATGTTCTATAGTCTATGTAAATGCTAGAGGTGTAGAATAAGTGAGAGGGAAGAGCCATGATGAAGACATGGAGCAAATAGGTTGGTTAAAAGTGTATTTGAGATCTCTCTCAAGTGTGTGTCCATAATCCTTGATAGATCCATCAGTACCCAATTTGAAAAACCCAGGTTAGATCTGCACAAGGAATTTGCACAATCACTGGAACGTACTGTATTGCCAAGAACTCAGTTTAGACCTGAATCTTGCGTGGCTACTAGGCTATGTAGTACATTCCCCAGTATATTTTGCCTCTGCTCAGTCAGCATTTAAAGAAATGGAAAAATGTCAATCTGTTTAAATTATTTGGCTTTCACTTTTGATTTTTTTTTTTCCAATTTTTGCATGACACCTTGAGTATTTGTGGCAATGAGTTGTCCATCACCTTCTATAGATTTGTCATCTTTACAGGCTTTTATTTACTGTGTTTCACATTATTTGTGGATGTAGTTGCCTTATGGATAATATTCCATGAGGTGAGGTTGGAGGAGTGGTAAATGAGTGAATGACTTTTAGATTCTTACCGTAGTGGCTCACTTCCTGCCTATAGTGACCGGATTGGCTATGGAGGAATGCAAGGAAGGGATACTATGGTGCAGTGACAAGTGATGGTGGTAATAAGATGTGATAGGATTCCTGGAATTGTGTGGGACAGCTGATAACAAGAGTCATAGGTTTTCAAATCTGCCATTTGTACCATCAGTGGAGAAGGATTCATTGGTATACATAAAGTACCAGACAGGAGTGGAAGCAATGTGGTAGAAGGAATTCTCCAGTCATTAAAATGGTGGAACTTAATGCATCAGGCGCTATTACGCTGTTGTCCGGTGCCATCAATAAGAAGCTGTAATTTGGCTAGTTTTCTTTGGATTCATATAACAATTCTCCCCCAAGCACTGAAGGTAATTATACAATCTTGAACATGTCTTACAAAACTCTACTGGGTAAGAAAAACAGTTTGGTCTAGTGGTTAAAGGCATCAGGTTAGAACATAGTTGCACCTTAACCATGAAAGACTGGCTAAGGCCAGTCACTCTCTCTCAGTCCAACTCACGTAACAAGATTGTGGTTGTGGGGACAATCGGAGGAGGAAGTGTGTTGGATATATTCATTCAAGTTATTTGTAAAAATAATAAAGATGGGATGCAATAAAGAAACAAACAAACAAACAAATCTAGTATAAATAAATAAATAAATCTAGTATAAATAAATCTAGTATCAATCAATCAATCAATCAATCAATCAATCAATCAATCAATCAATCAATCTAGTATTTCTTTGTATATCACAGTTTATAGCCTAAGGGGAATTTCAGACTCTTAGTTTTGAAACTAGAAGGAATTAGGAATCCTGGGTTTCCTATTCAGACCATAATGACCTCAGAACAACTGAGGGGTGTTGGTGTTGGGAATCTGTTTGTTATCAGCTATTTTGGACTCTTGGGTTTACCTGTTCCAAATGCTAAGAATTCTTCCCGTTCAATGAACTTCCCATCCTTGTCTAAAAAGTGATTTGGATTGAATTCTTCAGGTTTCTCCCATTGTTCAGGATCTTGAAGAACAGAACGCAGGTCTGGGGCAATAAAGGTCCCCTGTTAAAAAAAAAAAAGAGAGAGAGATGAGTAGACAGAGGAGTTTTGTAAGGCAGAAAAGTTCAAAGAATATTAATGAAACATTTGCTTATAGTTTGCCTTTATGAATCCATATTTGTCTAAAAGAGTTACTGAGAGTAGTGGCTGCTCAGTTTCATTTCTCCCTTTCCTTCCATTAAAAGAGAGGACTAGGCACATATTTCTTTATCACTCCAGGTTGCCACAAGAAGAGGACAAATAAAACATGGCCACACATGACTACAATTCTGATCTTTAGTTGAACCTTTAATCTCTTATAATCTTTCTAAGATAAACATAAAATGCTTGAGGTTGTAACTTTAAAATCTGATGGGTATTTGAATTTAAACTCATAACCCATAACCCATTCCCCATTCACTCTTTTCTTTATGTTAGAAATGTATGTGTATGTCCGCATCCCTGGAAGAAAATCACATTCTCCTTCCAGCACTTCTATTTACAGGAGGAAAGGCAGCAGAAGAACCAGCAAAGGTAGACAAACTCAGTATTGTCCTTCCCTAATGTTTCTCACTCAAAAGATAGTCAGCTGTGCAGCATAAGTAGCTTTTGGGGGTGTTGTTGTTGTAACTTTGAACAGTAGTTAAGTGACCATAAATTGAGTGTAATGTAGTGGGTCCGACGCAAGGAAGAGACACCAGCCGGAGTACGTGTTCAGCTCTTTATTGGGGGGGAACGTACTGAAAAACAAGGGCTACCTGGCCTCCTTAAATACCTAGCCAGGTAGGCAACCAACCAATAGGGTTGGCCCTAGGTTTCCCACCGAAACTAGGTTTCCCGCCAAAACCGTCCAGGGCAACGCCCCCTGATGGCTGTTGCTATGCGGCTGCCTGCATCAGGATACATAACACCGAGGATTATCTTTATTCTACTTTTCCTTCTAAGATGGACTACTGAAATGCATCCTGACCACGTTTCTCACCTTTGGAATGTGGTATCCCCTCATCTTCACATCTTTTTTAGTTTGCCTGGGAACCCCAAATAGCAAGGCATACTTTGCACGCTGCATTTCATGAATCACAGCATTGGTGTAGGGCAGCTTTTTCCGATCATGATAGGAAATTGACCGTGAGAAGCCAAACACATCTTCAATCTCTTTCTGGACTTTCTCTAGAAAAAAAAATAATGGAAATAGAAGCTTTGTTTTCAGTATTGTGGTTCACTTATTTATCTCCCAATATTAATCCTTGGTAGTACTTTAGGATGTAGAATAGCCTTTTAGGGCAATAAACATAATCCCATTCTCCTTTTGAGCATCATAAAGGAGTACAAGATAAAAAAATGCATTTCTTTGGCTCTGATTATATCTTGTCCAAACTGATTCAGAATATTGATGCAAACTGGTGATTTACGTCAAATATTCCATTGAAACTCCTTCAGTCAAGTCGGTTATCAGAATTTAGTCCGACCAGTTTGGAAATCTGATTCAGTAAAAAAATAATAATCAATAACTGTCTTGAAAATATTTTTAACCAAATTTTTGCACAGCCCTTGTTAAGTTGTGGGTTTAGGACCATGTGGAGACAACAGAGCCAGGTTCAGTGGTAAAAACCTTTATTGAGTACAGGATGAAGAAGACAAAGAAACCCCCCTGTGCATCCTTTAAATACCCCGCTTGGTCCACTCAGAATGTTGGATTTTCCCGCCGTGGAGTGGCCAGCCAATCAGGACACTTACAGGTGCCACCTGGTGTCGTCAGTGGCTACCTGCAACATGATACCCCAACTATATACATAACATCCCTTCCCCCATGACAAGAAGTAATAAACAATATATGGCCGCTCGACAGGTTGTTGTGAATATATGCCCGTGCCTTTGACCTCACGGCCTCACATAGTCCTCCAGGAATGCCAGGGACTTCCGAGACCTGGCAGAGCACCTCAGAGGCTGTAATTGCTGGCCTGGATCACCAACAGGTGGTTGACCCTGATGCTATTGCCAATGAGCACAATATCCAGTTGTTGCTCAGGCCGCTTATGCAACCCTGGCCCACATTCAGTGTCTGTGGCAAACTCCAGCCAACCCAGAACATCTGCTGCTGAGAACCTACTGGATGCCCTGTTGGCACTTGACACGTAGGCGTTGGCAATTGAAGCGTAGGAGTTGATGCAGGGTTTGATGCTGGAATTGATGGCAGTGCCAGCTCAACCTGTATTGTCTATGCAGGGTTTGTTGCAGGGTTTGATGGCAGTGCCTGCTGGGCCTGTATCATTTGTTGTTTTTTGGGGGCCCTATTCCTCAGTTGATCAATGTGCCTTCTGACTTGATGGCCCCCTTCCCCCTCAACAATATAAGACAGCAGCCCCATTCTGTCAATCACCACCCCTTGCATCCACATGTCTCCAGACCCATAGCTTCTGACCCACACTAGTTCACTGATACCTAATTCTCTGGGGAAGCTGGGTTGCTCTGGCTCTGCAGCCACTCTGTCTGGGTGCAGTCTGTCCAGCTTTGTGATGAGACACCTTCCCCAATGCAGTTCTGCTGGACTCTTGCCCTTGGCTGTACAGGGTATGGTATGCTGTGCCAGTAAGAACTGAGCCAATCTTTGGTGCCAGTCACCTGTGATGATGCATCTCAAGGCATCCTTGGTCGATCTTACCATTCGTTCTGCCAGTCCATTGGTCGATGGGTGGAAAGGCGTGGACGTGATGTGCCTAATCAAGTTGGCCTTGGTGAAATCCTGGAAATCAGTAGATGTGAATTGCGGGCCATTATCAGAGACTAAGACATCAGGCAACCTGTGCGTGGCAAAGAGCCCCCTTAGCACCTGAATAGATTTGGCTGTGGTCATGTTCTTCACAGGCACTACCTCTAACCACCTTGAGTAGCTATCCATGACCTCTAGGAAAAGCTGCCCTTGGAAGGGACCTGCGTAATATATGTGAACCCTAGACCATGGATTGTGTGTTGCCTCACGTTTGTGCACAGGTGCCTGTGCTTGCTCTGGCCTGGACCTTTGGCTCTGATAGCAAGCAGCCACCTGCCCCTCAATTGCTTTGTCCAGGCCAGGCCGCCACAGATAGATTGTGGCCAATGCCTTCATTCTTACAATACCCAGGTGTCCTTCATGCAGTGCTTGCAGGACCCTATCTCTAAGCTTTTCAGGAATCACGACCATGCTACCCCATAGCAGGCATCTTTTATGAGATGACAACTCATGTCTTCTAACAAAGTATGCCTGCAACTCAGGGCCTGGGCCTGGGCTCTTTGCTTGCCATCCCGATGCCACCCAAACTGAAACTCTGCTCATGACCCTATCCACTGCTGTTCCAGCTGCAATGTCCTTAGCCTGCAGGGGGCATTCAGGGAGTTTCTGGATGGCTAAAATTTGACCCACTGGCACTGGGTCTGGTTCACTTCCTGTTAAAGGCAACCTACTTAGACCATCCGCATGCTCCATTTCCTTACCAGGCCTGTATACTAATTTACAAGAGTATGCAGAGAGGAATATGGACCACCTCAGCATCTGTGGGGACAGAATTTGTGGTGTCTGTTTATCTGTTGTGAATAGCCCCAACAACGGTTTGTGGTCAGTGAAAATGGTGAACTCTCTACCATACAGGTAGTCATGGAATTTCTTTATGCCCGCAACTATGGCCAAAGCCTCTTTGTCAATCTGGGCATAATTCCTCTCTGTCTTAGAAAGAGTTCTGGAGTAATAAGCAATTGGCTTCTGCTCCCCATTTTCTTCTAAATGACTTAGTACTGCACCCACCCCATAAGGGGATGTATCACAAGCAATGCAAATGGGCTTGTTTTCAATGAAATGAGTTACTGTAGTGTTATTGGACAGCAGCTGTTTAAGATTTCTGAAACTGTTATCATGATTTTTTGTCCAATTCCAAGGTGTTTTCTTGCCCAGCAGTCTATGTAAAGGCTCTGCAATTGCTGCCTTGTGAGGTAAGAAAGAATGATAAAAAATAATTAGCCCCAGGAAAGCTTGCAGTTCCACCTTATTTTCGGGCATTGGGGCCATCTTAATTGCCCTTATCTTGGAAGTCAGTGGGGTGAATGCCTTGGGCATCAATCTGGAATCCCAGGAACTCCATGGATGCCACTCCAATACTACATTTTTCCCTCTTGAGTTTGAGCCTAGCTGATCGGAATCAGGTTAACACAGCCTGCAACCTGTCAGCTAGGACCTCCTCTGACTCACCAGCAATTAAAATGTCATCGAAATAAGGGCACACCCCCGGAATTCCTTTCAGTGTTCTTTCCATCACCTCTTGGAAAATTCCCGGGGCTACAGCGATGCTGAACTGCAAGCGATTCACTTTGAACGCTCCTTTGTGAGTCACGATCGTCTGAGCCTCAGCCGTTTCTGGGGTGACCGGGGTTTAGTACCTGCTAGTGATGCATCTACCTTGTTGAGACTGTCCCGATTGTGGTTGCGGCAGACGGCTTGAATGTGTCCAGGTTTTCCACAAAAATGGCACTTTGCGCTGCGGAACTTGCAGGATGCTCTTGAATGACTGCCCCTGCAGCTGGCACACCTTTGCTCGGAATCCCTGGGGTTGTAACTTGTGTACTTCGACTGCTTGTTTGCCGCCCTCGGTTTCTAATGGCTTCCTCCATTGTCACGCCTTATTTGAGACCTCTCCATCCTTTGTGAGATCGCATCAATCTCCGCCTCTTCGTCTGGTTTCTCACTCTCGCCATCTGCAACACTCTCATGGTGTACTGATCCACTCGAACTGCTGCTTGGTCGGAAGGAGTCCTTGTGGTTGGTGGCTTCATGAGCCATTATCTCATCTAGGACCTGTTGCAGGTCCATGGTCAGTTTGGCTACCACCTTCTGCTGTACCCGCTCATCTCTCAGTCCAAAAACTATCCGGTCACGAATCCGGTCTTCCATGTCTGGGAATTTGCACAAGCATGCGGCTTGATGCACCGCTGCCACGAAATCGGTCGTAGATTTGTCTGGTAACTGGTTCCTTTTGATGAACTGCAGGCACCAGTATATCTTGGACCTCTTAGGCATGAAGTGACCGTTAAGTTTTTTGGTGAGTTCAGTGTAGGACACTGATGCTACGGCTGCTGGATTACACAACCTGACAGCTACATCATACACAGCTGGACCGCTGAGACACAACAAAGCCCCTGCCTTCATGCGGTTCTCCGTTATGTGATTTATCAACAGGTAGCCTTCAATTTGTCCCAGGTGAGACTCCAATCTCTCTGGGAAATGGATGTCGAACTCACGGATGATTCCAAGGTTTGACATTCTGAACGGTCCTGAAGCTTCTTCGGAAGGACGGCTGTCTTCTAATTGGACGGTTCCTCTTCTATGGAATTAATTCAGCAAGCAGCATCCCACCTTTATCACCACTGTTAAGTAGTGGGTTCAGGACCACGTGGAGACAACAGAGCCAGGTTCAGCGGTAACAACCTTTATTGAGTACAGGGCGAAGAAGACAAAGAACCCCCCCCCCCCGTATGTCCTTTAAATACCCCGCTTGGTCCGCTCAGAATGTTAGATTTTCCCGCCATGGAGTGGCCAGCCAATCAGGACACTTACAGGTGTAACCTGGTGTCGTCAGTGGCTACCTGCAACATGATACACCAACTATATATATAACAGCCCTCTTGTGTTGATTGTCATACTGTAATTTGGTCTTCTACATACAATCTAGGCTGAGAACAAGTACCAAATCTGAAAATCTGGGTAGATTTTTACATTTAGTCTGTTAAATATTTTATATCTATATAGCTGGCTCAAAAATCCAGCTGTGAAATTATCATGAACAGATTCAGTTTATCGTTCAATAACCATTGATATTTCAAATAATTTTAAATGATTCATGTGTGTTTTAGATCCTGAGAGTGGCCCTTGTTCCTACTGCCCAGATTTCTCTCACCTTGAATATCAGGATGACTTGCCAAGAGGATCAGTGCCCACTTCAGAGTAGTAAAAGTTGTGTCTGTCCCAGCAGAAAAAAAATCAAAAACACACTGCGCCAGATTCTCTTCACTGTAGGTAGAGTTGGGGTCATTCCTGCTCTGATGTTTAGAATGGAAAGTAAAATTTACAATGAATTCTATGTATCTTTTATGTGGTTATTTTTGCTTCTGTGTCACAAATCATGAGAATAAAATATGTTCTTGGTAGTTATATAGGAACATCAATGCAGGAGAGTAATAATTACAGTGGTAGATTCATACTCAGTAAGGCTTTATGTTAAAGTAGACCAGATCAAAGAGAGATTCAGCTTTGGAAGAACTTTAATGAATATTTTTTTAGTTTATAGTTGATTAGTTCAGCAAATGTTTGCATGCATAACAGTGACTAATGTGCACCTACTACAGTGAATCACAAAAATTAACAAGCAACTGTTATCTGCGTGCATTCTCATTTAGAGATATGTCCTTCTCAAGGAAAATGAAAATTGAAGTCAAAAAGGGTTGTTTACCCCATTATTTTTCCCTGAATCATTTTGTGGTTGTGCTTTCTTTTTTTTTCTGGAAGTATTAGAGCTTTTTAAATAAATAAATGGATTGTAAATACACTCTTGAAACACTGAATAAAACATTTCACAAGCCTCTCACTGATGATTCACACCTTCACTTGACACAAACACACATGAAGCTCTTATATACAGAACACTGACATCCCCTAAACTCCGCTGAAGATGTTACCTAGCCTAGTAACAAAATATTTGGAAACTAACGCACAAGCTCGGAAAACAAACCTTCACCCTCAATGTTTTAGGTTTTTTTTTACTCCAACATTTATTATCATAGAATCATCTAACAAGCACAGAGGTATAATCAGTGATGGGATTCAAATATGTGAAGAACCGGTTCTCTGTGTGGATGCCGCTTCCGGAAGTCCATTCTGGGCCTGGGCAACAAAAAATTAGCTACCGGTTCTGCCAAACTGGTGCGAACTGCCTGAGTCCCACCACTGGGGGTAATATGACTTTTATTAAGAAGCAGCCTAAATTTGGCATGGGCTAAATTGAAAATGGGAGCTAAATGAAAAAGAGGAAACAAAACAAGATGAAGGAAGGTTTTATCAATGAGAAGAGAAGAGAAGATAACCTCTAATGTGAGCACATTGGCACACATTAAAAATGAAATTCTGTTGCCTGCTCTCAAAAGAAAATATATACCTACCCATACACTTACATAACACACATATATACATGCTACATACATACATACATATATATACTTACACCCATACACATATATATTAATCACTGTCCATTTTGAATACATAACAGAAAGAGGAAACATGAGAGTTCACAAAGTTGATACTATATGGAACAAAACTGTGACTGAATGTAGATGTTCTGCCTCGGATACCATGAAGCCTCTTTCCAGAAGATAACAAGGAAAACAGGTCATGAAGTGGATGTGTAGCATTCCTGACAATCCCTGCTCAACCATTGCTTATATGCCATGTCCTGGATAAAAGGACGTGAACTACCAATAATGTTTACTGCCATCCTCATCACTCTCTGCACCACCTTTCTATTCTGAAGCAGTGATGACAGTAATGCAATATGACAGGATGCTCTTGATTGTCCCTCTGTAGAAAATGGCAAGGACAGGGAAAGGAAGATGTGCTTTTCTCATGCAACACAGTAAATGCAGGTGTTACTTTGCGACCTTCACCAGTGTCTCACTGTTGAGCAACCAAGCTAACCTAATTGTTAGCTGCACACCCTGAAACCTGATGCTGCTAACCACCTCCACAGTTGAATCATTAATGCACAGAAACAAGTAGCTCTCTTATTTCCTTGCCCATGTATATGAACTACAATAAACTCATACCTTCTCCATCTGAAAAAGATAGTAATCAATGAAATCTTGTGGCTCATGGAGAGAGCTGGATTCCTTGTGTTTCTGTATTTCTTGCTTTGCAAAGGAAATGATCCAATCTGTAGAAGCCAAGGCCTTCTTGTGAGGGCCTGGGAGGTAGTTCATTAATTGGGGGAACAAATCATACACCTAACAAAAAAATAATAATAAACAGATTAAATATGGTAAATAATACATGGTGTTGGACCTTAACAGCCCTCCAGAAATTATTCTAGAAAGCAGATAATGTTGGCAGCAGATAGAAGACTGACTTGAGGGCATACAAAAGTACTGGAGAGAAGAGTACATTAGATGATTTGCAAGGCTTCCTCCATGCCTTACACGACTCCATGAAAATAGTGGTGAAAACATAGGTTTGGTGGATTTTGTCTGTCTTGTAGAAAAATGACTCACCATATGGAAAAAGCCACCAGTGAATTTCACAATAATTTCAAGGGCTTGAATTAACTTCTGGAAGTTTTCATCTTCAAGAGTAAACTGACGTCCAAAACTCAAAGCACATATGATATTAGAAGCTGCATTTAGTACCTGAAATGATGGGTCAAATGGCTCTCCTGCAAAGGAAGATATTTTATAATGAGTTTTTAGGGAACAGGACTTCGAAGGGGATGAAGGAAAAGAATTTGGAACTAATTGTTTGAAAAATCAAAAATCAAATACAGCGGCTGTTATGTACTGGGCTCTTGTTAAGCACCATGTGGGTTGCTGGAGCAGCTAACGGCTCTCCAGCAACCCAGGGTTTAAGTCTCCTGTGCTGCAATTGGCTATCTCCAGGCAGCAATGGTTGATTCAAACCTATTGGCTGCCGCCTAGGGGCTAGACTATATATTGCGGCTTGTTGCAGACATTTCCCCAGTACAGTTCCAGCATGAAATAAACAATGAGTTATCCTGTACTCTGTTCCACATCTTCATTCCTGCCCCAAAGAACCTGCTATTTAACACTGGCTTTTATTCGAAATAGTCAGAATGGAAAAGATTCCTGCAGACAGGGACCCAAGCCATTGTTATTACCCCAAATTGCATACCTTTTGTTTGTCTGAAGACCTCTACCAATGTCTGAGCAACGTCTTCTATTTGATGCTCAATGCTTTTCTTCCCCAGGCCCAGCTTCCGCAGAGAAATGATGCCGATGTGTCGCTGCTGTTTCCAGGTGTGGCCATTGGAAAGAATAATTCCTGTGGGCATCAGTAGACACTGATAAGTCATTCCTGATAACATTCCTGTAAAAATCCACTTAGGTCTAGTTGTTGTCAAACATCTCTCTAGATCCTGTTCAGTCCTTCTACTCTATTGAGCCTCTGTGCTATCAGCCCCCTCTACTACAAAGATCCTGCAGGAGAAGGGCAGTGTGGACAACCATGGGATCTGGCAGGGTGAGATCTGTGAACCATAAACACAAAGCTTTCGCTGTGTCCCTGCACAACAGATACAGTGCCCTTGCTGACCTTAATAGGGACATTAAGGAGACAGGTAAAGGTATCTGTGATAATAACTCAAATAAGCAGGGGGTCGTGGTCCAAGATGAAGAACTTGTTTTCGACAGGGAGAAGTGTGAATCTGGTATTACATACCAGTCATGCAAGAACAGAAAGGCATCCAAAAAAAGAAGCCACCTTCTGGTTGGTGATTCAATTATAAAGGATGTAAATTTAGGAAAGGACACAGAGGTTTCGAAAGAGGTCAGGTGTCTTCCAGGTGCTACTGCCAGTAGGGACAAGAAGCATATTTCTAAAATAATCAAGAATGCCAGCAAGGACTGTGATGTGGAGGCTATTGTACATCTTGGCACTAATGATCTGTCCCAAAAAGATGTACTTTCTGTGCAGAATGATTTCCAGAGCTTGGGGCAGGAACTTAGCAGAATAGGCTGTAGGCTTACTTTGTCAGAGGTTTTACCAGTGTATAAGGAGTAAAATGGAAAAGGCCAGTATATAGCACAATTCAATATATGGCTAAAGGAGTGGTGTAAAGGGGAAGGCTTTGGATATATTAGTCACGATGTCTGTAGCTGGTCCAATGAAAAAATGTACAAAATAGATGGTTTGCATCATTCAAATAAAGGGACTGAGTTACTCAGCTATAAATTCACAGATTTTCTGGAGGAATATTTAAACTAAACAACGGGGACAGTGAGTTAATTGATACAGAATATCACTGTCCCTGGCAATCTAAAAATTATAGGGCTATCAATGTATGTAACATAGATGTGTGTGTGGACAAGAATATCAACCTTGCTGTCAAGCAAAATCAAGCTTCTATTAGCAAGTGCCACACAAAGTGCACTAACCAAATAGGTGGTAAGACAATGGGGGAACTCAGGCACCACACAGGTTATGTAGAAAGTAAACACAGGGTTAGCCATAAAAGACTCAAATGTCTGTACACCAATGCACAGAGTATGAACAGTAAGCAGGGTAAACTAGAAATTCAGGTTAATGAGGGCAGATATGATATTGTCGCATTACAGAAACATGGTGGGATGAAACCCACAAATGGAATACACAGCTAGAGGGATTTAAATTATTTAAAAGAAACAGACCAAATAAAAGGGGAGGTGGAGGTGGAGTTGCTCTCTATATAAGAAATAACTACATCTCTGCAGAAATAGAGCACAACAATGACAAAAACTGTAAACTTGAAAGCATTTGGGTCAATATAAAAGGGGAAAAAATGACATTGCCATAGGTGTATACTATAGGCACCCAAACAAACAGAGGAAATAGATGAACTTTTTACTAGTCAGCTAACTAAGGTATGTAGGAAGCACATCACAATAGTAATGTGGGACTTTAACTATCCTGACATCAACTGGGAGACAAACTCTGCACCAAGTGGAAGATTAAACAGATTCCTGACAAACCTAGCAGACAACTTTGTCACCCAAAAAGTAGAGAAGGGAACTAGGAGTGTAGCCATTTTGGATCTAATTCTCACTAACAGAGATGAAATGAGAGAAGGTGTTGAAGCCAGAGAAACCTTGGGAGGAAGTGATCATGCAATATTGGAATTCAACATTATGGAAGCACAAGCAATATAACACAGTCAAAGAGTCTTGGACTTTAAGAGAGCTAATTTCAATAAACTGAGAGAGGGCTTGGGAAGGATTCCATGGATTAAGATCCTCAAGGGCACAGGTCGGCAACCCGCGGCTCCGGAGCTGCATGCGGCTCTTTGAGCCATCTCCTGTGACTCCCAGTCGCCCGGTGCACACGCACCTCTTCGAACAGGCAGTGGTGCATGCGCATCTCTCCGAACGCACCTCCGCCCAAACGGGCAGTGGCGCCGCTCGTTTGGAAAGCTGCTGCAGCCCGTTTGCAGGCTGCTACGTTCAGAGGAAGGCAGAAGCCTGGAAATGGGCCGCGGTAGCTTTCCCAACGGAGTGCGCCACTGCCCGTTCCGAGAGGTGCACGCGCAGCTCTCCGAATGGGCGGAGGTCCCCGTGCACCTCTCCAAATCTTTGGAGAGGTGCACACACACCTCCGCCCGAACGGGCAGTGGCGCCGCTCATTGGGAAAGCTGCCGCAGCCTGTTTGCAGGCTACCGCCTGGGAGAGGAGGCAAGACCTCCCAGGGCTCACTCCTCCTACAGTAGAATGGTAATCACAATCACTTTGTATCGTTCTAATAGCTTTCAGTTAGAAAAGTAAGCTGAATTTTGTAGGAGAGAATTGTTTCTGTATTTTGAAAAAGAAAGGGAGTCAGTTATTGGGGAAACCAATTTTTCGTTATAGATATTGGAACTATATGTCTTATAAACCTGATGCCTTTTCATTCAATACAGCTGATGAGTATGATTACTAAACTTTACATATTGCAGAGCACATATAACTTGCCAGTTTCTAAGGAAACTGGGTAATTTTTCCACTCAAAATGTGGCGCTGAACTAAGCGATGGCAACGGAAATGCTATGGACTTGCACTTCCGTATTTCATTGCATTTAAGAGGCCGGAGAAGAAAGGCTGGTTTGCTTTTTAACGAGCGCCAAGCAGTTCCTGATGCGACTCGGCTCTCAGAGGCTCAAGAAAAACCAAACTCGTCTGCTGTTTAGCTGGGAAAATTAAGTCCCGGGAGTTCTTTTTATAGCCACAAAGCAGCAGGAAAGTTCAGAGTAGGCGCGGTTGGGCCTCTCAGCGCTACCCCCTTTTTATGCTTGGGAGAATGCGAGGCTTCGGTGACTGAGGCCGCGGTCGCGGCGGGTAAGGAAAAGGGAATCGAGCTTCTTTCAAGGGTTTGTCGTATCTCTGCCACCCCCCTCCACCCAGTCTCGCCGCTGGTGTTCTTTCTGCTGCGTGGGAGGCAGAAATACTGGGGCAGCCAGTGCTGCATAAGGGTTGATCGTGCTAAATTTCTGCCTTTCTCGTAGTTATTAAAGCATCGAATGGTACCAAGAAGAGGGGTGGGGTTCTGCCATTTTGTTGAAATGGGAAAACGTCGAAGTTGGGGAGCAAGTTCCTCGGAACTCTCCGGGACTTTTTAAATTAATAAGCACAATACTAGGCTGTGTGGAAAGCTAATGCAATGGAGGAGGGCTGCCAGTTTGTAAGGTTTGGGCTTTTATGTCATGGGGAAAAGAGCACTTTAACAACAGGATCTTTTCTCGTAAAGAAAAAACAAAAGGCTCACGCTCTGTGTTGCTTTTCTTTCTCCCTGTATTTCTAAGATTACAGAAGCTTTGCCAGAAAATTTTATGCGGGTGGTTGAAAGATGGCATCACAATAAGGAGGTGACCTTTTGACTGGGTGCCAGATTAATGTTGGCTCTGCAAACGGGCCGCCGCCACCGCACAACCGGTTCCATCACACATTAAAAAAATGGCAACTGTGCGCGCACGTCCACGCATGCGCAAGAAACAAAATGTTTTGCACATGCACAAAATGGGTTTTTTGCGCATGCCCATGCATGGATGCACGCACGCGGCTCTCACTTTTTTTTGTGTATGATGAAACCAGTTCCCAGTGGCTCTTTTGCTTTTTCAGGTTGCCGATCCCTGCTCAAAGGGAAAACAACTCAAGAAACTTGGGAAATTTTGAAAAGTGAGATAATAAAAGCCCAGTCTAGCACAATACCAATGAAGAAGAAAAATAATAGCTCTCAAAAGAAACCAGCATGGCTGCATAAAGAACTCTCTGACAAATTGAAAGATAAAAAGGACAAGTATAGAAAGTGGAAAGAGGGGCACATAACTAAGTCAGAATATCAGCAAATAGCCCAAGCCTGCAAAGATGAAGTGAGAAAAGCTAAGGCTCAAAATGAACTAAGGCTTGCAACCAAAGTCAACAATAAAAAAAGCTTCTTTCAACATATAAAAAACAAGAAAAAATTGAAGGAAATGATTGGTCCATTAGTGGGTGAAAGTGGCAAGAAGGTGACAAGCAACAGGGAGAAAGCAGAACTATTTAACTATTTTTTGCATCTGTCTTTACACAAAGGGAAAAAACAGATCAACCTATCAAAAATAGAACCCATAAAAAACAGAATAGAAAAACAAGTTAAGATAGGCAAGAAAATGGTAAATGAGCACCTGTCCAGCCTAGATGAGTTCAAATCACCAGGACTAGATGGATTACACCCCAAGGTTCTCAAAGAACTGGCAGATGAGATCTCAGAACCACTGAACTATATTTTTCAAAGATCTTGGAGCACTGGGGAACTACCAGAGGACTGGAAAAGAGCTGATGTAGTTTGTTTGTTTGTTTGTTTGTTTGTTTGTTTATTTATTTATTTATTTATTTATTTATTTATTTATTTATTTAAATCTCTATACCGCCCTATTCCCGAAGGACTCAGGCTGGTTTACAGGGCAGCATAAAATACAATATAAAAATAATATAGAATTAAAATACATTAAATTAATTAAGCCCAATTAAAACAATATTTAAAAAGCTAAAACCCCTTCAGTCCAGGCCTGATAGATCGAAAAACCAGGTTTTCAGGTCCCGGCGAAACGAACGCAGATTGGGGGTGGTCCTAAGTTTCACGGGTAAATTATTCCAGAGGGTAGGCGTGCCCACAGAGAACGCTCTTCCCCTAGGAATAACCTGCCCGCATTCCTTAACCGGCGGTATCCTGAGAAGGCCCTCCCTGTTGGAGCGCACGGGACGAAGGGAGCTTGATGCCGGCAGCAGGTGTTTCCTCAGATAACCTGGATCCAAGCCATTAAGGGCTTTATAGGTCATCACCAGCACCTTGAATCTCACCCGAAGGGCAACCGGAAGCCAATGCACCTCGCGGAGTAGAGGTGTTACATGGGAATATTGGGAAGCCCCCATCACAACTCGCGCAGCCACATTCTGCACCAGCTGAAGCCTCCAAGTGGTCCTCAAGGGCAGCCCCATGTAGAGAGCGTTGCAGTAGTCTAAACGGGAGGTCACGAGTGCATAGTTCCCATCTTCAAAAAAGGAAAAAAACCAGATCCAGCAAATTACAGACCTATCAGCCTGACCTCAATACCTGGGAAGATTCTGGAAAAGATAATCAAGCAACGAATCAGCAAACACCTAGAGCCAAACAAAGTCATTACTAAAAGCCAACATGGGTTTGTCAAAAACAGATCATGTCAGACAAATCATATTGCATTCTTTGATCAAATGACAAAATTAGTGGATCAGAGGAACGCTGTGGATATAATTTACTTGGACTTCAGTAAGGCTTTTGATAAAGTAGATCACAACCTACTACTTGATAAGACAGAAAAATGTGGGTTAGACAGCATCACCACAGATGGATTCGTAGCTGGCTGACTGGCCATACTCAGCGTGTGGTCCTCAATGGAACCGCATCTACATGGAGGGAAGTGTGTAGTGGGGTGCCCCAAGGCTCTGTTCTGGGCCCAGTGCTCTTCAACATCTTCATCAATGATTTGGATGAAAGGATAAATGGGGAACTCATCAGATTTGCAGACGACACCAAGCTGGCAGGATTAGCCAACACTCCAGAAGATAGGCTTAAGATACAGGAGGATCTGGACAGATTTGAACACTGGGCGCTATCTAACAAAATGAAATTCAATGGTGAAAAAAGTAAGGTTCTACATTTAGACAAGAAAAACCAAATGTACAGGAATAGTATAGGGGGTACCTTGCTCAATAGTAGTAACTGTGAGAGGGATCTCGGAGTCCTAGAGGACAATCACTTAAATATGAGCCAGCAGTGTGCTGGCAGCTGCCAAAAAAGTGAACAAAGTGCTAGGCTGCATTAACAGAGGGATAGAATCAAGATCACCTGAAGTATTAATACCACTTTACAATGCCTTAGTAAGGACACACTTGGAATACTGCATCCAGTTTTGGTCACCACAATGTAAAAAAGATGTTGAGACTCTAAAAAGAGTACAGAGAAGAGCAACAAAGTTGATTAGGGGACTGGAGACTAAAACATATAAGGAATGGCTGCTGGAATTGGGTATGTCTAGTTAATGAAGAGAAGGACTAGGGGTGACATGATAACAGTGTTCCAATATTTCAGGGGCTGCCACAAAGAGGAGGGAGTCAAGCTATTCTCCAAAGTGCCCGAAGGCAGTACAAGAAGCAATGGATGGAAACTTATCAAGGAGAGAAGCAACCTAGAACTAAGGAGAAACTTCCTGACAGTTAGAACAATTAACCAGTGGAACAACCTGCCTCCAAAAGCTGTCAATGATCTAACACTGGAAGTTTTTAAGAAGAGACTGGACAGCCATTTGTCCAAAATGGTATAAGGCAGTGATGGTGAACCTTTTAGAGACTGAATACCCAAACCGCAACCCAAAACAACTTGTGTATTGTCGGGTGCCAGGTTGGTGTGGCCAATTGGGTGGGTGTGGTCCATTGGGTGGGCGTGGCTGTGGTGGTACTGGCAGACTGGGTGGGACTAAAAAGTTCAATCAATCAATTCTAACTTTGCGAGATATTTTTTTTCCAACGAGAAGTTGAAATTGATTGATTGATTGTAACATTTTTTTTGCACATGGTGGCGGAGGCCTAAAGCGAAAAGGTTTTATAAAACCCAGCTGAAGGCCTAGGACTGGGTGATGGCTTGTTTGCCCACAAAGAGGGCTCTGTGCCATAGGTTCGCCACCATGGGTATAGGGTTTCCCAGTGCTTTTTTTGTAAAAGAAAAAGGTGCCGGAACTCACACATGTCATACAGCCCTCCTTGCCCTACCCTACAAGGTTCCATCCAAAAAAGGTGCCGGAACTCCATTCTGAGCATTCTATGAGAAAAAAAGCCCTGGGGTTTCCTGCCTGAACAGAGGTTTGGACTAGATCAGGGGTAGGCAACCCGAAATAGCAAAAGAGCCACTCGGAACCGGTTCTGTCATACACACAAAAAAGTGGGAGCCGCAAAATGTGCGCGCGCATGTGGGCACGCACACGCATGCGCAGAACAAGCAAAAAAAATATACCACCCCTACGCCCGCACCGCATCCTGAGCTGCACGCTCCTGTCGCTGCCCAGTGCCGTCAGCTTACGTGGGGGGGGAGGAAGGGACGGACTCACAGGCAACGGGCACTGGGTTGCGGCGGTGCCTTCAGCCCGGGCACCGCCGGAGCCACCCGAGCGCCCTCCCCCTCTCCTGGGACCTCCAAACCTCTGCATTTGATGAATGCTGTGCAGCTCTCCAAACCGCCGCCGCCCCATTTGCAGAGCTGCTGCATTCCTCCGCGTTTGAAAGAAACACGGACGAACGCAGCAGCTGTGCAAAGAGGATGGTAGCAGTTTTGAGAATGCGTGCGCTCCTCTCCAAACTGCCGCCATCCCGTTTGCACAGCTGCCACATTCGTTCACATTTGACGAATGCGGCAGGTCTCGCAACGGGACGGCGGCGGTTTGGAGAGGTGCGCGCGCACTCTCCAAACCGCCACCGTCCTGTTTTCACAGCTGCCGCGTTCTTCCATGTTTGATGAACGCGGCAGGTCTCGCAACCGCAGCCGTCCCGTTGCGAGACCTGCGGCATTCGTCAAACATGGACGAACGCGGCAGCTGTGCAAACAGGACGGCGGCGGTTTGGAGAGTGCGTGCGCACCTCTCCAAACCGCCGCCATCCTGTTGCGAGACCTGCCGTGTTCGTCAAACATGGACGAACGCGGCAGCTTTCCCAACGAGCGGCACCACTGCCCCTTCGGGTGAAGGTGCGCACGCACCTCTCCAAAGGTTTGGAGAGGTGCGCGCGCACCTCTGCCCATTCGGAGAGGTGCGAGTGCACCTCTCGGAATGGGCGGTGCCACTCTCCATTTGGAGAGGTGCGCGCGCACCACTGCTCGTTCGAAGAGGTGCACAAACATCGGGCGACTGGGTGCCACAGGAGACGGCTCAAAGAGCCGCATGCGGCTCCGGAGCCACGGGTTGCCATCCTGTGGACTAGATGACCTCCAAGGTCCTTTCCAACCTTATTGTTGTTGTTATTATTATTGTTATTGTTATTATTATTATTTCAGGTGGAAATATCAAATCACAAGCAATGGTTATTTTTTCTAATCAATGCTAACTTTATTCATGGATTTACTTTTCATCAACCAAATGAAACAAGAGTTCATTTTTTTTCCTTATAATATTTTGAGAATGTATTAGCTGTGCAGGATTATTTCAAGGTATATGAGTGAATTTGTAAAACAAACAGAGGTGGTTTCCAGAATGGATAGGTGATCAGTGAACATAGATTGATCATATATTTGAACAGTCAGTATAAAATTAGTGCCTTTAAGTGGATAGGTCTTATAGAGAGAATTCGCGAAAATCAAATTTGCAAAACAGATAAATGAAGGGGAGGGATCAAGAGGAAGTGGAAGACAGAGAAATGTGTAATTGGAGGAGGTTGATGAGATCAGCAGAAAGTGGATTAAACAAAATTTATTTTGCTTAGCTCATCTCTTTAAATCGTTTTGTTTATTATGTCTTGCTCTTTTTTTCCCCATCCTATGAATAACATTACCACAAATTATAATACTGTGATGGTTATAGAATTCTTTACAATTTGCACCTACCCCTTCCTTTTCCTAAAGCAGTCAAGAAAGGATCATCAGGCCGGTCTGAGAATTCTTCTGAAAACCTGGTCATTTCTTCTTTCACAGCTTTGAATCCAGACAATACAACTACAAGGTAGGGCCCAACCCACATGGAGTATATATTCCCATATCGTTTTACATGCTGGCAAGTGAATCAAAGATGAGAAATGTTACAATCAGGGCTTTTCTTTTCATAGAACGCTCAGAACAGAGTTACGGCACCTTTTTTGTATGGAACCTTGTAGGGTAGGCAAGGTGGGTTGTATGACATGTGTGAGTTCCAGCACCTTTTTCTTTTACAAAAAAAGCACTGGTTACAATCAAATAAAACAGGGTATGTGCACCTAATATGCCCCCAACAGTCTTTCCTAAATCCTGAATTCTAAGACCTTTCAGCCCAGGCAATTCTCTCCTCTTTAGAATTAGTCCCCACAGCCAACATTCCTTGGCTGACATAACAAGCCCAATCTGTTAGACCAAACTGGAGGAGAGAAACAGCTGGGAAAATAAAATTCCCTCAGGAATCTGGTTTCAAGCAACAGGTGATAATCAACTTGACTCTAGTACTTTTAGTTCTATTAATGTTCTTCCCAGATAAAATGTCCCTGCATTTATTTCTCAGCATGAATGCTAGTCATTCTATTTTAGTGGACATAGTGATTATATGATCTCAAAAGCAATATATGAATATTACCATTTTGTTATTATAGAATTACAGAATTAGGAGGGACCATCTAGGCTATCACATCTGACTGATTGTCTAGTGCAGGAATAAAACATAAAACATTGGAGTGATGTCTAAGCAGAGTGAAGGGGAAACCCCCCTTTCTCTAGCAAAATTGTTTCCATTATCAATATTTTATTGGTAAGATAGAACCAGAATCTGCCTTCTAAAAATTCACATCCTGCCCTATTATCTCACATTCTGCCCTGTGAAACAGTGCTAAGCTGGTCTCGGCTTGAATATTCTGGCACATCACTTGATTAAATTCCTCATCGTGCAAGAATATTGCCTTAGGTTAATACATTTAGCTGTAATTGTGGTACAAAGAAAATAATTAAAATTATGGTATTTAAGACTGGTTGATTATTTAGAATTAAATACCTTAAGCAAAATATCTTCTTGAAGCCCAATCCCATTAGCCCACAAGGTCCCAAGGAGAGGTAGAGCCAAAGGACCAGGAGGCAAATGTCTTCGTATCCAAAGTTGTCTCAGGAAGAAGAGAATCAGCAGAACAAGTAGCAAAACAAACAAAATTGTCCTTATGGCCACCATTGTCCTTCTGGATCTTTCTCTCTGATGCTTCCAAGTTGATCTGAAGGTGGTTCTTTCTTTTTATCTCATGGCTTTTGCTTTTCTTCCTGGTTTCTGTACTCCATTGATTGGAAACTAATAGCAACATGTCTTTTGATGATCTGTGTAATTAACCCTGGTATTTAGTCAACAAGAGATTACCGCATTCATTCACATACTTCTTACTGTGTGCCACTTAAGTAGCAGAGGAAGAGATTTTTTCTTCTTCTTAAATCAAGGACATGGGGTGGGGTGGAGTGGGAGCAAAAGCACTTAGAGAAAGTCATGTATTCTATACCGCCCAGAGTCACTTTGGTGAATGAGACAATTTATACATGATGTAAATAATTAATAACAAGCAAGAAGGTGATTCAAGGTGAGAACTGGAGGATTCTTATCCTTGAGGCATGGGCCTGGCAGCCAATTACCGTAAAAGAGGTCCTATAGAGGGATAATTGTGGAATGACTCTAGGAACCAAATGAAACCTGAGTCATTCTTAGTGTTTTGCTGTGTACTCAAGTCATGCCGGCCACATGACCATGGAGACATCCTCGGACAAGCGCTGGCTCTTCGGCTTTGAAACGGAGATGAGCGCCGGCCCCTAGAGTCGGAAACAACTAGCACGCATGAGCGGGGGAACCTTTACCTTTACCTTTACCAAGGGGAAAATGAAAATATCCGGAGTCCAGGAAAAAAGGGCAGATGTGAGCTTAAAAAAAAGTCCTTCAAAGATTCACCTTTCAGGCTACACTCAGAATGAGTCATATGAACGCAATTGGCAGTTTGGTGGTAAGGAATAAAAAGAATAAGAAAAGTATTGGGCCATAAGGCAAAACATAATATCACAAAGGATAACTAGATCCTGCTCTAGCCACCTGATCTCTATTAGGTTTAATGATGCCTCAGAGTTAGGCAATTGTTCCTGGTAAAGCTTTAGCATGGATCATTTCCAGGCAGTGGATTGTTGACATCATTTTTAGAGAGGTATTTCTAAATATCTATAGCTCTCTACCTATAATTTGCTGCTTGGAGTAAAGACACCATTCAATCAATAACAGCTGTTGCAGAATCTATTACAACAGACCTTCCTTATTAACATGGTGGTTACAGCACCTGAGATAGTTCTCAACAGTATGAAGCCTTCATGAAGATGTTCCCTTATTTGGAAGCAAAGTTGAGTGAGGTTCATGATAAAGTCCTGATGCTGGGCTTGCAAGGGCACGTATGAGATATAATCCTGGACCAGATAATATCTCTTTGACCTAACAAGGTTTTTCTATATACTCAATTTCTATATTTTCATCATGTTTTTCAAAATAATGCTGGGATACTATGATGTCATGGACACATTGGGCTATACAGTACTTTTTAAAAAAAATAAATAAAAATAAATCTCTTTATTATTTGAGTGATGCACAGTGAGAGGTTATCTCATTCATGTGGATTAATATTACAACATGTTGACAAAATTCCAGTGGTAAACAAACAGATATCTTGCTACATCCCATATGCAAAACAGGAAGAAGAGCAAAAAGCATCAGACAAAAGGATACAACCGTCTCCAGATGTACTAGTGAGCCTCAAAGAAGAAGCACTAGCACAGACATGTCAAACACAAGGCCCGGGGGCCAGATCCGGCCCGCGAAATGGTTTCATGCGGCCCGCAAAGCCATCCTGTAAACAGTGAGGGAACGCCCCCACTGCCTTGGCCCTGGCCCAGAGACCCTCCTCCTGCCAGAGACCCTCAGATCTGTCCCACTCCTGCCCAGGCCCCCATAGGCACCCTTGATGCGAACGATGTAGAGCTGGCCACACCCACCCAGTAGGCCATACACACTCTAGCCATGCCCACCCAGTAGGCCACGCCCACCCTGGCCATACCCACCCAGCCCCCTGAGGGCAACCTCAGTGCTGATGCGGCCCTCAGTGAAATTGAGTTTGACACCCCTGCACTAGCAGGACAATGATGGTCACAGGGACAATTTTGTTTTTTTTGCTGCTTGTTCTGTTGACTCTCCTCTTCCTGAAACAACTTTGGACCCAAAGGCATTTGCCTCCTGGTCCTTTGGCTCTTCCTCACCTTGGGACTGGCTTGGCAAATGGACTTTGGCTCCGTGAAGATTACTTCCTTAAGGTATTTAATTCTAACCAGTAATATGCAAGATAATTCTCAAATGTTTTCTTTATATTAAAATTATGGCACAATATTCAGGTAAGCCTTGCTTATAACTGTTTCATAGAGAACAATGTGAAATAATAGGGCTAAATTTTTAGAAGGCAGATTCTAGTTCAATCTTTCTAAGAAATGTTTGATAATGGAACCAATTCTTCAGAGAGAGGGTGGGTTCCCCTTCATTCTGCTCAAATGGAAGCTAGACTTTCTTCTGTTGAAGAAGCTTTATTCTTCCTGCAGTGGACCATAGGTGAAACCTGATCGCCTAAATGGTCCCTTCTAATTCTGAAATTGTATAATAATTTCAAAAATGATCTGGGTTGGACTTCTGAAGAGTGGACAGGGGATATTCCTCTGTCCTAGTCCTATTAGACCTCTCAGCGGCTTTCGATACCATTGACCATGGTATCCTGCTACGGCGTCTCAGGGGATTGGGAGTGGGAGGCACAGTTTTTCAGTGGTTCTCCTCCTATCTCCTGGGACGTTCGCAGTCGGTGTTGGCAGGGGGGCAAAGGTCGACTTTGAGGCCTCTCGCTTATGGAGTTCCTCAAGGGTCGGTCCTTTCGCCTCTCCTGTTCAACATCTACATGAAACCGCTGGGTGAGATCATTCGTGGTTTTGGAGTTGGGTATCATCAGTACGCGGATGATACCCAGCTTTTTATTTCAACCCCAAACCACCCTAGTGATGCCCTCGACGTGATGTCCCGTTGCCTGGAAGCGGTTCGGGTCTGGATGGGGAGGAACAGGCTTCAACTCAACCCTGACAAGACTGAGTGGCTGTACGTACCGGCATCTCGGGATAATCAGATTCCATCTCTTTCTATGGGGGGTGAGCTATTACCCCCCGTAGATAGGGTTTGCAACTTGGGAGTCCTCCTAGATTCACAGCTTACCCTGGAAGATCACATAACAACTGTGACTAGGGGGGCCTTCGCCCAGGTTCGCCTGGTGCGCCAGTTGCAGCCCTATCTAGACAAGGATGCCCTGCGTACGGTCACTCATGCGCTCATGACCTCTCGTTTAGACTACTGCAACGCTCACTACATGGGGTTGCCCTTGAGGACCACTTGGAGGCTCCAACTGGTACAGAATGCAGCCGCGAGAGTTGTGCTGGGAGCCTCCCAATACTCCCATGTTACACCTCTACTCCGTGAGCTGCATTGGCTCCCAGTTGTCTTCCAAGTGAGATTCAAGGTTTTGGTAATGGTTTTTAAGGACCTACATGGCATAGGTCCAGAGTACCTCAGGGATCACCTGCTGCCGGCATCAACTTCCCTCCGCCCTGTGCGTTCCCACAGAGAGGGCCTCCTCAGGGTGCCAAAGGTTAGAGAATGCTGTCTGGTGGCCCCCAGGGGATGTCCTTCTCTGGGGGCACCCCGGATTTATGGAATCGGTTGCCGGTTGAGCTCCGGATGGCGCCCGACCTTCGTTCCTTCCGGCGCGATCTGAAGACTCATTTGTTTGAACAAGCCAGCCTGGCCTGATGGGGGATGGGTTGGGATTTTATTGTTGTTGTAAATATTTTATCCATTGTTTTAGTCCGGGCAGTTGTTTAATTCGTTTTTAACTTTTGTATTGTTGGATTTTTATATGTTGCCCTGTTCACCGCCCTGAGTCCTTCGGGAGAATGGCGGTATACAAATAAAATTATTATTATTATTATTTTAGATAATGACTCACACGTAGCTGGTTGGAGAAGAAAGATATATAACAGATACTTATATCTGCTTTATATGTGGTGTAGTATGACCTCGATATTAGTGCTCATAAAATCCAATTTAATTGCAATTCCACTTCTGCCATGTTCTCCTGCACTAAGGCTCTTAGTATTGAAACATTATTTTGCTTAGGTAAGAAAGCTATATTCCTTGTCTTGGTTCCCCTATTTCATCAGAAAATCAGAAGTAAATGAATTGTACAACTCGAGCTGTAGCTTAAACAAATAAAATAAAATCCAGGATGTGTTAGCAGATTCTTTTTAAGTGATTGAGAACTGTAAAATTATTTTGGGATGCTGGAGTTATGTACAATCATCAGGACTCTATCTTTGGAAGAAAGCATCAGAATAACAGAGTTGGAAGGGACTTTGGAGGTCAACTCAGTGCTCAACCCCCGAAACCCTAAAACTTTTCAGACAAATGGTTTCTCTGAACAGATACTTATATCTGCTTTGTATGTGGTATAGTATGAGCTAGTTATTAGTGTTTATAATGTTAAGGTAAATATCACCTTAGTAGAGGGCGAAGGACCGTGCTTCAGAGAATGCATGATGTGCATGAAAGAAGGAAATAAAACACGACACATAATCTTACTAAATACCTTTTAATTACAAAAATATACAAATTAAATATATTATAAAGAGAGCTAGCTGACTACATCCTAACGTAACAGACAGTAACAGCAAAGAAAGAAAACAATAAGGAGTAACTGTGAGAAACTTTTTCTAGACATGCGCACATAGCAGTCTGAAACCAAAACATATGAGATTCACTATGGTTACCAGATAAGTGATATCTCCACAGGTGCAGAGAGCAGGGGAAAAGTGTACAGTTAGAAATGAACTTTTCTGACGAACAAAAAACACTTTTCGTCAGCAAAGTGAAGACTCAAGTAAGGCACATCTTCTCACGCAGATACTCATGCTGGGCTGTAGGAAGTGGTTTGTTCAGCATATCAGCAATTTGATCACGTGTAGGCACATACTGTAATGACACAAAACCTTGTTTAACCAGTTGCCTTATGTTTTGATATCGGATGTCAATGTGTCTGGACCTTGAACCTGTAAAACGTGTTTCAGAAATATAAACCACAGATTCATTATCTTCCATCACAGTGATCGGTCGAATCGGATGTGTCCAGATATCTGTGACTAAAGCATCAAACCAGGTTAAAGAATTGCATGCATCAGACACACAAGCATGAGCCTTGGTGGAGCAGAGGGCTAATGCCTCCTTAAGTAACACCAGCTGCCTGCAATTAGTGCAGGTTCGCATCCCACCAGGCTCAAGGTTGACTCAGCCTTCCATCCTTCCGAGGTAGGTAAAATGAGGACCCAGATTGTTGGGGGCAATAAGCTGACTTTGTAATAATGCCGCTTGGGGTGTGTGTGAAAGCCCTAACAAACAGGCATATACATAGAATGAAGGCTACTGCTAAGCTTGTAAGCCGCCCTGAGTCTTCGGAGAAGGGCGGGATATAAATGTAATAAAAATAAATAAATAAATAAAAATAAATACTCAGCTTCTGTAGAAGAACAAGAAACAAAATTCTGTTTACGCACATGCCAGTAAACAGGACATCCATTTAAGAACATCATGTAACCTGAAGTACTTTTCCGTGACTTCTTATCACTTGCCCAATCTGAATCTGCATAACAACACAGCTCTGCATAATCAGTATGTGTTGGTTCCAACAACAACTTCATGTCTTTGGTGTGTTTTAGATACCTCAATAACTTTTTAACACATGTCCAATGAAACTGTTTTGCCTTGCCTACATGTCGTGATAAAAGATTAACACTAAGTGCAATTTCGGGTCTAGTCCAACTACTAATATATAACAGCGACCCAATGACTGAGCGATATAGTGTTTGATCTTCGAACTCAGGACTTGGTTCATGTGCCAAGTTATGAAAATTGGTTTGCATGGGTATACTCACAGGCTTAGCGTCCTCCATGTTGCAGTGATGTAACAGTTGTTCAATCTTCTCTTCTTGTGTGAGACTAAACCCCTTCTGAGTTTTGACAATTTGAACACCTAAATAAGTGTTAATACATCCTAAAGACTTCAATGTGAAAAACTTTTGTAAAGCTCTAGCAAAAACCTCACTCATCTGCTTATTTGGACCAATATAAACAATATCATCGACATAAATAACACGCATTCATCTGTTTCGGACTTAATAAAGCCCATTGAATTTAGTTTGTCAGAAAGACATAAGTACCACATTAAACCAGACTGTTTCAGACCATAAAGACTTTTGTGTAGAAACCAGGTATCCCCTTCTTGCTGTCGAAAACCTGGAGGCCCTTTCACATAGATGTCCTCGTCAAGATCAGCGTGTAGATAAGCCGTTTCAACGTCGAATTGAAAAACCTCTAGGCCAAGGATAGTTGCAGTGGCTAATGCGATTTTCACACTCTCAGTCCGCACTGTGGGTGAGTATGTATTTGTATAGTCCTCAGGATAACGTTGAGCGAAACCCTGGGCTACGAGTCTGGCCTTGTACAACGACTCACCATTCAGCTTCTTTTTGATCCTGTAGACCCATCGAGTGCCAATAACTTTCTTGTTTGCTGGAGGGCTTGCAGGTGTAAACACTTGGAGTTTCTTTAGACTGTCCATTTCAGCCTGCATTGCCTCAAACCATTTATCTTGTTCTGCCTCAGGAAGATGTTTGATCTGTGTGAACTTCTCAGGTGGAAGTGTAACATTACAAATCAAAGGTACAGGTGTTTTTGTTACTTGCCACGAATAACGTTTTGGAGGGATTCCCTTTGTGGTCCTCTTGGAACGTCTCGGACCAACCGTCCATTCTTCCTCCATGTCGTCCTCGTTTTCATCATTGTCGCCGGCAGCAACATCGGCAGCTTGCGAAGACGGAACAGTAGGTTGAGAAGAACTCGTGGAAGGGACAACCTCCTGTGAATCTTGATCATCAGGTTGTGTGGCATCAGCAACATCATCTCTAGGAAAATAAACTCCAGGATCATTAGAATGAATCCTGGACCGGTCAGCATCTTCCTCAAAAGTAGCAGATTGTGAAACCACAATGACATGATGAGAGTCAAAGTATTTGCTCCATTTTGAAGTATCGTCAATACCCATAAATCTCATCCTTTTTGCTGCAGGACCCCCTTTCTTTCTTTGGGCTAAAGGAATATTGACCATAGCATAGGAACCAAAAATATGGAGATGTGAGAGATCAGGCTTGTGTCCATACAACATGAAATAAGGGGTCTGATTTATCACACTACTCCAAGTACAGTTGACGATATGGTTAGCATATTTGATAGCTTCACCCCATTTATCATTTTTATCTCTTGTAGGATCATGCATTACTTGTTCAAAATTACTTGTTCAAAATTGTTCACAAGGGATTCAAAATTATTCCATACAGCCAGAATTGTACGCAAACTAGATGACAGCCATCGGGTACTTAAAATTCTTCCAATTTTCAGAAGCTCAGTCCCCAGTAATTCTGCACATGAATGCAACTCTCTACTATTCTTTGGTGAAGCATGGTATATGACATACAGTTTATCAATAAATGATTGGAATCTATTTATTCCTGAAGTTTCCTTGGCAGCATCACCTACTGATAATTCTAGTCTGTGATTAGCACAATGCCAAACTATAATAGAAGGAAAACGTTCTGACAGCAATTTTTTCACTCCACTTTTACATCCCATCATCACAGCGGCGCCATCGCATGCCAGAGAAATCAAATATTTTTTCAGATAATCTTCTGTCATCCCATAAGAGTAAAGACATTGGAGTAAGGAATCAAATATTCCTTCTGCTGTTACTTTTTCAAGTTCTAACAAGTCCCAAAAAAAATTTACTGGTGCATTCATTCCCATACCTTTGTTACAGCATCGAACAAATACTATGAGGGTAGTTTTTTTGCTTATTGTGGTTGATTCATCAATTATCAATGAAATTTTATTATTGGATCGAACAATTTCTTTAACCACAATTTTTCTCATTTCTTCACTTATATGATTAACAATGTTAATACACGCATTTGTAGAATGAAGAATACGACCCAAATCAATTTTGTTCTGTTCTTGCAGATCAATTTCATTTTCAAAATGATGGAATGATTGATTTTCCTTTGCTACTTTATATGCAGTTCGAAAAAATTTTCCAGTTATTATTTTTTCACGAGATAATGACGTTTAAAAAGCATTCTCAAGAGTCATTTTTTCGCTTTCAGCAACTATTTTTAATGCTGCTTTATGTGCAGCAGATTCTCTGTGATCAAAATTTTTTTCCCGAAGTGAGGTCAACTGTTGCTTCCTATCTGTGCCAGAATAGGTTATCTCATTGTTAATCCATTCTTTGGAAAGTTTCATACCCATTTTCGACTCAACACCAAGAGTTCCAACTTTTTTACAAGGCATACAGCCAAGTTTCATGTTACAAGCATCGAGCCAGTCATTCTTCAAGCAAAAATCCTTTTTTTTTGCTCATAGGTCCAGCAGTCTGGCCAGTCATTTGCGGTTTGGCTCTGCTTATCAAGATCAGATATATTAACAGGCACTGTCATTTCTGTGTGTTCTGTCGTGCCTGTTGATATTCTGGCCTTTTTGTTAGCAGGACAGGTTGTTGAAAAGTAATTGGTGATTTTTTTCATGTTTTAATTTGGTGTCACACTTTTACACTAAAAATAAAAAAGTAAAAAAAAATCAGTTCTACAATTATAGTTTCTTTTAAAGTTTCCTAGTTTTTTTAGTAGCGAACATTGAAGTTGAGGGAATGCATGGAAGTTGACATTCATTTCTTTTACACTTAACAAGTTATATTTCCAGTGCCTCTGCCAGGGGTTCCATTGTTTCTTTAAAAATATAATCTTAAAGGGCTTGCCATTGTGAAAGAAGATTGCTACCACTGCTCCAGGGTTTGGCTAACTTAAATATGCATAGCATAATTAGATTTATTATTGCTGCTAAACTATGGATTACTGATTCACATTTGCCATGGATTGTCTTCTGTCCATGGGAGGGAAGCTTGGTAGATTCTAAATTTCATAATTTTAGTTATTCCTTTGTGGCAAGGTATATATGAGAACAAGCTGCAAAGGTCTTTAAAAACATGTTTCTCACATATTTATATTTTTGAATCATAAATATTAAATCTTTTTTCTTTCCAATGATCCAAACCAATGCTTTAGAAATATAATTTCATTTTAGCTACAGTAAACAAGCAAATTACACTAAAGCTAAATTTAACGTTACTTGTTAAAAATATTTACTATATTTCAGAATTAGTATTCTTTCAGTCACAATCTTATTCCTGATTTGGCTGATTTTAAAATGTGATTAAAAACATAAGCACATAAAAAGAAAACAGCAGAAACAGCTGCAAATTAACTCAAAAGTTCTATGCTTAGCAACATTTCCATTTAATCAAAGTTCTTGCTCTTTCCAAATCTATTTCAGGGTTTACTTTCTATATATACAGACAATGGGAAATGAGTTTCTGGGCTGGTTCAAATTCTTTACACATTCCAAAAATTTCAGGTAATGTATCTGTTCCTTATATAAATATAAAAGCATGATAGGCTCTGTATTTGTATGATGGCCGATTATCTCAGTGTGCAGAAATGTGGATAACTACAAGCAGAAGTTGCAACCCCTCTCCTTTTCACTGCATGGGAGTTCAGACCTGCGATGAACTGGGCTGATAGATCTAGAGTCTCATAATTATTTAGTGACAGCAGTGTCACTAAACAGTTGCCCTGTTTAGGGTGACCCGCTCCCTCCTTAATCAGGAGGTGAGGGAGGAACCCTTGCAGGGACGTGCCGAGGAGTTTAGTCAACATCTGTCGGACAAAATCGCTCGGATTCAGACCGGTTTGGACTCCGACTGGGCAGAGTCTGACGATCAGGACACGGGTGGTCTTGTCAGTGTTATCTAGGAGGAGTTTGATCCTGTGACTCCGGAGGAAGTGGACAGGATTATGGGGAGGCTGAGCTCCACCACGTGTTTATTGGACCCGTGCCCTTCCTGGCTGGTTTATGCGGCCCGGGAGGGGACACGAGGCTGGTTCCAGGCAGTTATATCTGCATCTTTGAGTGAGGGTAGTTTCCCCGCCGTCTTGAAGGAGGCGGTGGTGAGACCTCTCCTCAAGAAGCCTGCCTTGAACCCAGCTGTGTTAAATAACATTTGTCCAGTCTCCAACCTTCGCTTTCTTGCGAAGGTTGTTGAGAGCGTGGTGGCACATCAGCTCCCTCTGGTTCTAGATGAAGCGGATTATCTAGACCCGTACCAATCGGGCTTCAGGCCCGGGTACAGCATGGAGACGGCATTGGTCGCTCTGGAGAATGATCTCTGGAGGGCTCGGGACAGGGGATATTCCTCTGTCCTAGTCCTATTAGACCTCTCAGCGGCTTTCGATACCATCGACCATTGTATCCTGCTGCGGCATCTCAGGGGATTGGGAGTGGGAGGCATGGTTCTTCAGTGGTTCTCCTCCTATCTCCTGGGACGCTCGCAGTCGGTGTTGGCAGGGGGACAAAGGTCGACCTCGAGGCCACTCGCTTGTGGAGTTCCTCAGGGGTCGGTCCTCATGCCTCTCCTGTTCAACATCTATATGAAGTCGCTGGGTGAGATCATTCGTGGTTTTGGAGTTGGGTATCATCAGTATTGGTGATAGCAAACACTCTTTTCCAACAACCCAAGAGACGGCTCTACACATGGACATCACCAGATGGTCAACACAGAAATCAGATTGACTATATGCTCTGCAGCCAAAGATGGAGAAGCTCTGTACAGTCAGTAAAAACAAGACCAGGAGCTGACTGTCTCTCAGACCATGAGCTTCTCATTGCAAAGTTTAGGCTTAAACTGAAGAAAGTAGGGAAAAGCACTAGGCCACTCAGGTATGAATTAAATCATATCCCTGTTGAATATACAGTAGAGGTGACAAATAGATTTAAGGAATTAGATCTGAAAGACAGAGTGCCTGAAGAACTATGGACAGAGGTTCGTGACATTGTACAACAGGTAGCAACCAAAGCCATCCCAAAGAAAAAGAAATGCAAGAAAGCAAAATGGCTGTCTGAGGAAGCTTTGCAAATAGCTGAGGAAAGAAGGGAAGCAAAAGGCAAGGGAGAAAAAGAAAGATACGCCCAATTGAATGCAGAATTCCAGAGAATAGCTAGAAGAAATAAGAATGCCTTCTTAAATGAACAGTGCAAAGAAATAGAAGAAAACAATAGAATAGGGAGGACCAGAGATCTTTTCAAGAAAATTAGAGAAATGAAGGGAACATTTAATACAAAAATGGGCATGATAAAGGACCAAAATGGCAGGGACCTAACAGAGGCAGAAGAGATTAAGAAGAGGTGGCAAAATTACACAGAAGAACTATACAAGAATGAGCTTAATGTCCCTGATAATCATAGTGAGGTGGTCACTGACCTCGAGCCAGACATCCTTGAATGTGAAGTGAAGTGGGCCTTAGAAAAGCTGAGCAACAACAAAGCTAGTGGAGGTGACAGTATTCCAGCTGAGCTATTAAAAATCTTAAAAGACGATGCAGTAAAAGTGCTACACTCAATTTGCCAGCAAATTTGGAAAACTCAACAGTGGCCACAGGATTGGAAAAGATCAGTTTACATTCCAATTCCAAAGAAAGGCAGTGCCAAAGAATGTTCAAACTATCGCACCATTGCACTCATTTCTCATGCTAGTAAAGTCATGCTTAAAATCCTACAAGCTAGACTCCAGCAATATGTGGATCAAGAACTACCAGAAGTACAGGCAGGATTTTGAAGAGGCAGAGGAACTAGAGATCAAATTGCCAACATACGCTCGATCATGGAGAAAGCTAGGGAGTTCCAGAAAAACATCTACTTCTGCTTCATGGACTATGCTAAAGCCTTTGATTGTGTGGATCATAACAAACTGTGGCAAGTTCTTAAAGAGATGGGAGTACCAGACCATCTTATTTGTCTCTTGAGAAACCTATATGCGGGTCAAGAAGCAACAGTGAGAACTGGACACAGAACCACTGATTGGTTCAAAATTGGGAAAGGTGTCCGGCAAGGCTGTATACTGTTGCCCTGCCTATTTAACTTATATGCAGAGCACATCATGAGAAAGGCAGGGCTAGATGAATCAAAAGTTGGAATTAAGATTGCCGGAAGAAATATCAACAACCTTAAATAAGCAGATGATACCACTCTAATGGCAGAAAGTGAAGAAGAACTAAAGAGCCTCTTGTTGCGGGTGAAGAAGGAGAGTGCAAAACTTGGGTTGAAACTTAACATTAAGAAAACCAAGATCATGGCATCTGGCTCTCTCAAATCCTGGCAAATAGATGGGGAAGAAATGGAGGTAGTGACAAATTTTATTTTTCTGGGCTCCAAGATCACTGCAGATGGGGACTGTAGCCAAGAAATTAAAAGATGCTTGCTCCTTGGGAGGAAATCCATGGCAAATCTAGACAGCACACTAAAAAGCAGAGACATCACCCTATCAACAAAAGTACGTATAGTCAAGGCTATGGTCTTCCCAGTTGCAATGTATGGCAGTGAAAGTTGGACCATAAAAAAGGCTGAGCGCCAAAGAATTGAGGCCTTTGAACTCTGGTGCTGGAGAAGACTCCTGCGAGTCCCTTGGACTGCTAGGCGATCAAACCGGTCAGTCCTAGAGGAGATCAATCCTGACTGCTCTTTAGAAGGCCAGATCCTGAAGCTAAAACTCAAATACTTTGGCCACCTAATGAGAAAGAAGGACTCACTGGAGAAGAGCCTAATGCTGGGAAAGATCGAGGGCAATAGAAGAAGGGGACGACAGAGAATGAGGTGGCTGGATGGAGTCACTGAAGCAGTAGGCGTGAGCTTAGATGGACTCCAGAAGATGGTAGAGGACAGGAAGGCCTGGAGGAATGTTGTCCTTAGGGTCGCGATGGGTTGGACACGACTTCGCAGCTAACAACAACAACAACATCATCAGTATGCTGATGATACCCAGCTTTTCATTTCAACCCCCAACCACCCCAGTGATGCCCTCGACGTGATGTCCCGTTGTCTGGAGGCGGTTCGGGTCTGGATGGGGAGGAATAGGCTTCGACTCAACCCTGACAAGACTGAGTGGCTGTGCGAACCGGCATCTCGGGATATTCAGAATATTCCATCTCTTTCTATGGGGGGTGAGTTATTACCCCCCGTCGATAGGGCTCGCAACTTGGGAGTCCTCCTAGATTCACAGCTTTCTTTAGAAGACCATATAGTAAATGTGACTAGGGGGGCCTTCGCCCAGGTTCGCCTGGTGCGCCAGTTGCAGCCCTATCTAGACCGGGATGCCTTGCGTACGGTCACTCATACGCTCGTGACCTCTCGTTTGGACTACTGCAACGCTCTCTACATGGGGCTGCCCTTGAGGACCACTCGGAGGCTCCAACTGGTATAGAATGCAGCCGCGAGAGTTGTGTTGGGAGTTTCCCGATACTCCCATGTTACACCCCTGCTCTGCGAGCTGCATTGGCTTCCAGTTGCCTTCTGGGTGATATTCAAGGTTCTGGTAATGACTTACAAAGCCCTTCATGGCATGGGTCCGGAATACCTCAGGGAGCACCTGCGGCCGGCATCAATCTCCCTCCGCCCAGTGCGCTCCCACAGAGAGGGCCTCCTCAGGGTGCCACCGGTCAAAGAATGTCGACTGGTGGCCCCCAGGGGGAGGTCCTTCTCTGTGGGCGCCCCGGATTTATGGAATCAGTTGCCGGTTGAGCTCCGGATGGTGCCCGACCTTCGCTCCTTCCAGCGCGATCTAAAGACCTACCTGTTCGAACAAGTCGGCCTGGCCTGATGGATGATGGGTTTGGGTTTTATAGCTTTTTATGTATTTTAACTTATTGTTATGGTTTTTGGGCATCTTGTTTAATCTCTTTTAATTTTTGTATTCTTGTTTTTTAACATGTATTGCCCTGTTCACCGCCCTGAGTCCTTCGGGAGAAGGGTGGTATACAAATAAAATTATTATTATTATTATTATTATTATTATTATTATTATTATTATTATTATTATTATTATTATTATTATTATTATTATTATTATTATTATTATTCCATAATAATATCAGACACAGGTATGTGATATGCTGTCCAGTTCAAAGATTAGTTGTGGATTCAAAGAAATAAGAAATACTGTCAGACTATCTATATGGATTCTTTACTGACCCAGATCTGTGTATTTGCATATTGTGTTTTATCAGTAACTCTGATCACAAGGAAGGAGATGCATGATTTTGCCTCCTGGCCAAGGATTTAGTTTATGAAAAGTGAGCATCTGTAAGGCTCTACTTCATGTGGCTTGGATTTCTGTGTTAGATTGCTGCATTTCAGACACCATTCAATAATCTAATTGATACAGATTATAAATTAGAAACTGAACACTCCAGAAGGTAGAGGTCAACCAGTAATTTATTGTGATCTAATGTGCTGGGCAGCAGCTCTTTGTGGTCAAGTAACAGGCTGTGTGAGGAAAGGAAGGGTGGGATGATGGAAAGGGATCAACCTGCACTGCTGAGCAAGGCAAGAACTACCGTATTTTTCGGACCATAAGACGCACCTGACCATAAGACGCACCCAGTTCTTAGAACAGGAAAACAAGAAAAAAAAATTCTGAACCAAATAGTACCGGTATACTAAAACAGGGCTTTTCAACCTTTTCATCTATTGCACCACTTTTAGGACAAGGCAATGTCCGAGTACCACCAGTCACCCAGTGACTGTTCAGTTACGACGGCATTGAAAAAAATGACTTATAACCATTTTTCACACTTATGACCGTTGCAGCATCCCCAGAGTCATGTAATTTACATTCAGATGCTTGGCAATCGATTCATATTTATGATGGTCACATTGTTCCAGGGTCATGTGATTGCCTTTTGCAACCTTCTGACAAGCAAAGTTAGTGGGGAAACCAGATTCACTTAACAATCATGTTACTAATTTAATTTCTCTCTCTCCCCTCAGACATGTCAAACACAAGGCCCGCGGGCCACAAACGGCCCGCCACATGATTGAATCCGGCCCGCACAACTCTCCCAGAAATTACAAACGTCCGGCCCCCACCACATTGGCGCCGGCCCGGCTGAGCAGTTGCTCAGTAGGAGGCAGCAAGTGCACGTGGGCTGGTGGAGCCCAGCACTATTTGCAGTTCGTTAAGTCTCCTGCAGCTCCAAAAAAGAAGTGGAGGAGGAGGAGGTAGGAGGGAGTAAGGTGGGACGCGGGGGGGGGGAGGACGAGCAACACCCAGCCAGTGAGGGGGAGAGGTGCCCAGGCAGGAAGGCAGACTTGAGGCGGCCAGAGAAAGAGCCACAGATGGCTCCTCTGCCGGGCTTCTTTTGCATGCGAGCTACTTTGCCGGCCGCTGCTGAGGGCGAGCAGAGGTGCCCGGCCCGGATCCTGCAAGGCCCCGGCCGAGACACACCCCCAGCAGCAGAGCTGCTCCAGCTCCTCTGCTGGGCTTGTTTCACATGTAAACTACTTTGCCGGGTGCTGCTGGGGGCGCGTCTCAGCCGGGCCTTGCAGGATCCAGGCCAGGCGCTTCTTCTCACCCTCAGCAGCGCCCGGCAAAGTAGCTCGCACGTGAGGACAAGCAGAGGCGCCCGGCCCAGATCCCTCAAGGCCCCGGCTGAGACACGCCCCCAGCAGCAGAGCTGCTCCGGCTCCTCTGCCGGGCTTGTTTCATGCCTGAACTACTTTGCCGGGTGCTGCTGAGGGTGAGAAGGAGCGCCTGGCCTGGATCCTGCAAGGCCCGACTGAGATGCGCTCCCAGCAGCGGAGCCGCTCCGGCTCCTCTGCCGGGGTTGTTTCATGGCGAGCTACTTTGCCGGGCTCTGCTGGGGGCGTGTCTCGGCTGTGCCTTTCAGGATCCGGGCCGGGCGCCTCTGCTCGCCCTCAGCAGCGCCCGGCAAAGTAGCTCGCACGTGAAAAAAGCCCAGCAGAGGAGCCGGAGCGGCTCTGCTGCTGGGGGCATGTCTCAGCCAGGGCCTTGCAGGATCTGGGCCGGAAGCCTCTGCTCGCCCGTAGCAGCTCCAGGCAAAGTAGCTCCAGGCAAAGTAGTGAAAAAAGCCCGGCAGAGGAGCCCATGTATGAAAAAAGCCCAGCAGAGGAGCCAGAGCGGCTCTGCTGCTGGGGGTGTGTCTCAGCCAGGGCCTTGCAGGATCTGGGCCGGGAGCCTCTGCTCGCCCGTAGCAGCTCCAGGCAAAGTAGCTCCAGGCAAAGTAGTGAAAAAAGCCCGGCAGAGGAGCCCATGTATGAAAGAAGCCCGGCAGAGGAGCTTTGGTCACGCCCCCCTGGCCACGCCCATCCGGCCCCCCCCCGAGGGCAACCATAATGCTGATGTGGCCCTCAATGAAATTGAGTTTGACACCCCTGCTCTCCCCTTCTCTTTGTCTCCCTCTCTCCCCCTCCCTCTTTCTTTCTCTCTCCTCCCTCTTTCTCTCTCTCTCCCTCTTTTTCTCTTTCCCTCTATTTCTCCCTCTTTCTCTCTCCATTTCCCTCCCTTTCTTTCTCCTTCTCTCTCTCTCCCTTTCTCTCCCTATTTTTCTTTCCCTCTATTTCTCTCTTTCTCTCTCTCCCTCTCTCTCCCTCCCTCTTTGTTTCTCCTTGTCTCTCTCTCTCTCTCTCTCTTTCTTTCTTTCTTTCTTTCGTTCTTTCTTTCTTTCTTTCTTTCTTTCTTTCTTTCTTTCTTTCTTTCTTTTTCTTTCTTTCTTTCTTTCTTTCTTTCTTTCTTTCTTTCTTTCTTT